>JANAVB010038950.1:0-61046 GCA_029216955.1 Iris pallida
CAGAGAGAACAGAGAGATTGCCCAGTTGCTGTCCAAGTTCTTCGAAGTTCGGTTTCTTTATCGCATCGTCCAAGGGATAAAAGTAATCGTCTTCTAGATTAGTTCCTATAGTTGTAATTTTTCCAGAAACACAATAAATAAATGAATTTATTTATGGAAAACAGGCGGTAGTACGCTGTCTAGTCATCTCAACATTTACAAATACAACCATGCAGTTTATACTCATTTGCATAATGTAAACCAAATCAACAGATAGGACCAAACAAGATGAATTCTGTAAATAGTTTGGAGAGATAGACAATGAATAATCTGACAAAACTCCAATATCGAACAAAATGCACTAAATCATAATCTCCAAAGAAAAGCAATATACTATAGAACATCCACCAATCAACTCATGAGTCTAAAAATAGGAATAACATCTAAGAGTCTCAGCTAAATCAATCTATGAAAATACTATGCATATCTACTAGAAGCTATCTGTAGCAGGCAACTCTGCATAAGCAACCTCCAGCTCGTCCTGTGCGCCAAAATCTAGATCTGCAGTACTCATAATATGTGGTACAAAAATCATCTAACTCATCACCTAAAATATTGGTTTTTAGTCAGGAATGGAACAAGCACACAAACTGAAAAACTATCCGCAACATAATAGAGTCGACAGTACATGTATACAACATATGTAGAAGAAGAAAACAGAAAGATGAGCTGATGACATGGTATGTAGAAAAAGTATGAATCACAGAATATGATATGTCAACTAGAAAGAATGTAAAAGTATAGTGACAAGGTAAGTAGTAAAATGTAAGAAAATAATAAAAGACAAGCTATGTAAGTGTATTGAAATATCTATTTCAACATGTGAACGGCTAGGGGTAAATCCGGCACCCTACACGTGTCGTGTACAGCTGCTATTCTTTACGAAATACACGGAGGATAGAATGGGAAGTTCACACGTCTACTACGATATTTTCCCCTCCCGACCAGTACTTATGAACCCAAACAAGTCACGAACTACGAAAAAAGCTAAAACAAGAGTATAATAAATAGGGGTTCATGATACTAAATCGTGTGTCCATCGTGTCATCAAGCAAAGAAACATATGTATAATATATACTGAGCAAAACCATCAGAATTGGAAGTATATCAGAAAGTGTACTTGCCTGTAGTCCTGAGCTGTGGACAAGAGTCAGGTGCTGAGTCAAATTCTACTGAACCTATATTGTGAATCAAACCTGAATCAATACATGGTATATCTAAAATAAAGCTATTTTAAACTTACTATTTACTCTTGTATTCATAACTATTTTGCTTGTCTAGCCTTCCCTCTTGGTCTTTCTAATGGCATCTAACTGTCTGTTCTACACTCATATGCAACTGGCACTCTTGGCCTCTAAGGCTGGACACATTGTCATGACCTCAGTAATGTGTATATCAACCACAGTGTATAACCTCAGTATTATGTATATATATGACATCCAGTGAACCTGTTGCCACACTACCTTACCCACTACTCATATAGCCATTAAGCTGGTACAATAGTTCCCATGCTGGATGCTCCTACACAGGATACTATAGTTATAGTCCTTGCTAGCTTATATATCTAAGTGGTCATGTGTGATAAGTAACTTTCCTGTATCTATCCATTAACTTAACTTAACATGTAGCTACTACAATATCCCACCTATACACAGTGTTTACAAACCTTTTTATGCTCCCAGTAGAGATAGGTTTCATTATTGCCCATGCACTGGTTCTTAAGGAGAAGTGCAGGAATCACTAATTTTGCTAACTTTCATCATTGCATCCTTCAACCTGTGATCTTACTACCCGGGTATAACTGATGGGTTTGGACCCTAAACTGGTATGCCCCCATTAGTTCTCTGGTAATAGACTCCAAATCCCATCTGGGTCCCAATGTGTAGAGTATCACCTGGACACTAGGTAACCCTATTGCACTCAGTCATTCTATCCTATATAGGTCATGGGTGGAGTCCATTTCAGGGGTCCAAACTATTAATCCTAACTTGTCATAACAGGGCATTTTCTGTTGAAAGTCTTTTAGAGTTACGATACTGCACATGGACTGACTTCTATAGTTCAATGTCTGATTCTCAAGGGTGGACTGAACAACCAGTAATGAAGAGACAGAACAGATGGTCTCATATTGCAACTGGTAATGGTCCATATAGGGCTGACACTTCATGACAGTGGTCTGAACCCTACTACAAGGGACAGGATGAGCTACACCAAGGCTGAAACCTGAGGTATTGTGACTGAATAAACAGGTGGGTGGATTTCAAGGGTTAAAGGACTGATACAAATACCATTCCTCCTTCCATATCTTCAGATGCATACTCAATGCCTTGGCATATGGGTAACCATAGCATCCACATGACTGAAAACACAATGGTTCAAGTAAATGAGTTCACTGAATTACCTATACTGGTTCATGTAGGCATCCCTTCTTTTTAGTCTAGATCACTATTTCCTTGGGTACATTGATTTCTTAACTTGGAAACTCACTGACCTACACCCACCTACTGTAGTCCCCTACTGCTCTTTATACAGGTGTAGCAGTACCCCTTGTCCTTAGTTGTCCCTGCAAACTCCTATATTTGCCTACCTTGTTATGATACTTGAAATGGTATCAGGGTCAACATAGGACTCTAAAGGCTCCATTGCCATAATCCAAGGCAGTTGTGGCTCAAGTCCTCAAGTCCTTCCCAATCCTGCTCGTTGCATGCTTGGTATTGAACCAATGACCAATGGACATAACATGAGGGTGACAGATGTTTAGGGGTCTCAAAAGGAATGAACTAATAAAAACTATGCAAGGGAGTTTGTAGTGTATGATGGACATATCTCACAGGCCTGGCACTAGACCACCCTATATGCAGGCTATGCAACACCACTGATACCCACCCCATAGTCTATAGGAGGGATTATGCAAATATGTGAAAGGGTTGGAGTGCAGTGGATGCAGGATATGCAAGGAAGGGTGAAGTGATGCATTAAAATATTTGATGGGATTTGTCTCAATACAGGTGATAGAAAGGCAATGTATATATGTAAAGGATGAATCTGCAATGTATCAAGTAAAAATGAATGAGGTTGTGACTGATGCAATCCTGTGATGCAGTATTATTGCAGGACATTTGATGTCTGATACATGAAAGACATGTATCTCTACAGTGCAGTGTGAGGTATAGCTGTCCCCTGTTCTAGAATTGGTTAGTGCACCCAATCTTAATTACCTACAGTTGGCCTTTATGTTCAATGAATTCTGATAGGGTGTCCTGTAGGTACTGCCATACCTAGGGTCTATTGTATTCTAACACACTACCTATACTCTGACCCAATACACTACCATGCTCTCAGTCTAATGCCCAACATGTGCCTATAGTACCTGTATAGCATACACTAGTATAGGTTTAGTCCTATCCTGCCTAATTGCTGGTACTCATTATGACAGGGCAAGTTACAGGTGGTGCCTTCGGACACCCCAGTATTTGGGTCTGTTTTGCCCATTGCTATATGACTACATGTTCAGCTACCTCTCTCCCACTCTCTACTGTACTCTGTCTGGTCTGGTACTATGTGATACCCTAAGATGTAAGCACACTTATGCATCCTAATGTTCTTGGCTCCTTATTAACATATGTAGGGTACCAGGAAATCATAGGTTGTACTCAGTGGATACTAGAAAATATTCATAAGTATAAGGGATTGTGGTGTGTCTACCACTCCATGTTGCTGGAACAGGTACAGGTGTCAAAGCCATCACTCAGCCTATATTGTTTCCCTTTAGCCTGTGTGGTATATTAAGGACAACCCTATACTATCTATGATACCCGAGCCTTTGCCCCTACCTATTGCTAGGATCTATGCCTACTGATACATGAATATAATTGATGCATTCATCAACGCCATTAAAACAGTGGATACTAAGATGTCCTGCATCTTATGGTCATTATCCTCTCTCTACCTGTGCTATTGGGTACTCCAGTCTGGTCACACAGGTATGATCTGTAGGTCCCAAGATCAGGCCATAGGCCATGGTGTCCTGGTATCACTCTCTCACTTGCAGGTGCATTAGAAGACCCTAGTTAGCCTCTGGTACAATACATCCTAGTATTTGATTTAGGCCTCTCTTGCGTTCAAGTCTGCCACCCCCCCTTCAACTAATTCCTTTCAAAGATTAACACAAATACCTTACCTCCATTGATGTACTAGTGAGTTAATTAGTTCTATTGAATCAAAACCATGGTGGATAAAAGTTACCTATTGAGGGTTCGATTACTCCGATCCTTCAGAAAATTGCCTCGACTTAGAGAGAGGGAGAACTAGGAAGAACTCATGTCAGGAAATTTAGGGTTTAAGGGAAGAGACGATGGCATTAATTAGCATAATATATAGAGACCAAATTGAATCTTGCCGGGATAAAGAAGAGGGGGATTTGATCATATCTGAACCTGCTTTGGCTTCGTCCGTTGGAAGAATTCGAACACAAGTTTAAATCCCTGGTTATTCAATGGTGATTTGAATTAAAATTTACACTTAAGTCCCTCAACAGTTTGCATTTCGCAAAAGGGGCCTCCCTTAGTTGTAATTATGGTTTGTTTTGTTTATAACTCCCTTTAAGGGTATATATGCATAATGGTAATGGTTGAAATAAATAATGGTTTTTTAATATTAATAATAAATAATACTGAAAAAAAATTTGGGTCAAGGGTTCATAAATCTATCCACCTTAAAATAATTTCGTCCTCGAAATTAAAGGGTAGACACAAGGGTAGGAATTTATACCTCATGCCTCGAAAAGGTGAGGATAGCGCTCCCGTATCTCGTCTTCCCTCTCCCAAGTGGATTCGCCCAGAGAATGGTGCCTCCATGTGACACGCACCAATGGAATAGTCAGGTTGCGTAGCACTTTCTCTCGACGATCTAAGATCCCCACGGACTGCTCCTAGTAGCTAAGGCTCGGTCCCACCTCAATCTCTGCGTGGTCTAGCACGTGACTGGGGTCCTCCACGTACCGTCTCAACTGGGACACATGGAATACGTGGTGTACTCCCTCTAATGCGGATGGTAATGCCAAGCGATACGCCACCTCTCCGATCTTCTCGAGGATGTCAAACGGCCCGATGTACCTCGGACTGAGCTTTCCGCCTCCTCCGAAACTTATCGTACCACGTGTCAGTGATATCTTCAAGAATACCATATCGTTCACCTAGATTTAAGCGAAAGGTCACGACCTATTCCTATCATGATTAATAATTACAACTAAGAAACTAACCTCAAACTCTAATGGTCTCTGGTGACTGTCGGCCCAGTGCTTCTGTCTGTCCTGAGCCACACGAAGTCACTCCCTAATCAACTTCACCTTCTCCGCAGCATCTACGATGATCTTGGGCCCCAATAGTGCTCACTCACCCACGTCATCCTAAGATAGTGGGGTACGACATCTTCGCCCGTACAAAGCCTCAAAAGGGGACATCCCAATACTAGCTTGATAGCTGTTGTTGTAGAAGAACTCCACGAGGTGAAGGTGATCCTCCCACGAGCCACCAAAGCCAAGTACGCATGTTCGCAGCATATCCTCGAGCATCTGGATGGTCCGCTCCGACTGCCCATCTGTCTGTAGATGGTAGGCCGTGTTGAACTTGAGCGAGGTGCCCAAGCTAGCCTGCAAGCTCCTCCAAAAGTGAGACGTGAACCTGCTGTCACGGTTGGAGCTGATACTCACTGGAACACCATGAAACCTGATGATCTGCTTCATATACAACTCTGCCAATCTCTCCGTAGATAGTCCCACTTTGAATGGTATAAAGTGGGGCCGATTTGGTCAACCTGTCAACGATGACCCTGCCTGGCGAACATGAAAGGCCGGAAACAAAATCTATAGTAATATGTTCCCACTTCCACTTAGGAATCGACAACGGCTGAAGTAAACCTCCGAGTCTCTGCCACTCAACTTTGACCTGCTGACACAAAGTCATCTAGAAACGAAGCGTACCACCTCACGCTTCATGCCGTACCACCATACGTGGGCTCTCATATCCTTGTACATCTTGTTGGCTCCAAGATGCAAGAAATACTGAGAACGGTGTGCCTCCTGCATGACCTCTTCTCGTAGCTCTCCACTAGGTACACATAATCTCGTCCCATGCCTCAACTAGCCATTCTCTGCAATGGTGAAGTCCTTTAGTAAACCAGCCCGTGCCTGCGCAATGATACTCCTCAGTTGCTCATCCTGGCGTTGTGCCTCTCGTATCCTGTCCATCAGTCCAGACTAAATCTGCATGCCCATCATCTGCATCTCGACTCCGGGGATGACGACCTCAATGCCTAAGCCCTCCAAGTCTGCTAACAAGTGTCGATCTCTCGTCAAGAACATAGTCGCTGGATATCGACTCAAGGCGTCCGTAACTACGTTCGCCTTCCCGGGATGGTACTGCAACGAGATATCGAAATCCTTCATAAATTTCAGCCATCTGGGTTGCCTCATATTCAGCTCCTTCTGCGTGAAAATATACTTCAAGCTTTTGTGGTCAGTAAATATTTCCACACGCTCTCCGTACAAGTAGTGTTTCCACAACTTCAGGGCGAATATAACTGTCGCCAACTCTAGGTCGTGGGTAGGGTAATTCTTTTCATGAGGTCGCAGCTGTCTGGACGCATACGCTATCACCTTTTGTTCTGCTCTAAAACACACCCTAAGCCCTTCCCTGAAGCATCGCTATAGATAGAAAAATCGTCGGAACTGGATGGCAACGTCAATATGGGAGCTGTCGTCAGCCTCTTCTTCAGCTCATCGAACGTCGTCTGGCAGTCCTCTGTCCATACGAACTATATGTCCTTTCGATTGAGCCTAGTCATCGGCTCTGCAATCCGAGCAAAATCCTGTACGAACTTTCTGTAGTACCCCGCCAATCCCAAGAAGCTCCGAATCTCTGCCACAGAAGTCGGAGTAGTCCATGACTCACAGCAGCAATCTTCTTCGGGTTAACGGATATACCGTCTCCTGTCACCATGTGTCCAAGGAATTCTACCTTGTCTAGGAAAAACTCGTACTTCGAAAGCTTCCCGTAGAGTTTCTCCTTCCTGAGGGTCTCTAGCACGATCTTCAGATGCTCCTCGTGTTCTTCCGGCGTCTTCAAATAAATAAGAATGTCGTCGATGAAGACCACTACGAATTTATCAAGGTATGGATGGAATACCTTGTTCATCAAATTCATGAAGACAGCCGGGGCATTGGTCAACCCAAACGGCATCACCATAAATTTGTACTAGCCGTACTTGGTGTGGAAAGCTGTCTTCGGTATATCCTCCTTCTTCACTTTCACTTGGTGGTACCCCGACCTCAAGTCGATCTTCGAGAATACCCGTGCACCGGTCAACTGATCTAAAAGATCGTCAATTCTTGGTAGCGGGTATTTGTTCTTGATCGTCTTGTTATTCAAGGTCCGGTAGTCGATACATATACGTACCGTCCCGTCCTTCTTTGGCACAAACAACACCGGTGCACCCTAAGGCGACGAACTCGATCTAGTGAACCCTTTCTCTAGTAGCTCGTCGATGTACTTCTTTAATTCTACAGCTTCTTTGTTGTTGATTCTGTACACTCGCTGCGATTCTGGTTCCGCGCCTGGCACAAGATCAATGGAGAACTCGACATCTCTATCTGGCGGTAGTCCCGACAGCTCCTTTGGAAAAATGTCATGAAACTCCGCGATAATGGGATGAGGTAGCTCCTTCTCCGCTACCATGGTCCCACAAAAGCATCGCCACGCTGCTCTACTGCTCCTCTAGCAAACTCGAACACGGTCTCCCCGGGCGGACTAAACACAACACATCCGCGGTGATAATTAATGCTGGCAAAATGTTTACTCAACCAGTCCATGCCGAGCACTATATCAAAGCTCGGGAGTGGCATTATGAGTAAACTAGCGCACATTTCCCGGCCTCCTATGGTAATACGGCGACTGACGCACACATCCTTCACCAAGATTATGCCTCCGCCAGTCGAGATTTTATATGTGCAGTCTAAAGGCTTAGATATATGACTGGCGCCAGAATCGAATAAAGCAATAGCTAAAAATGACTCAAGGAGAACAGAACCTGCTATCACATCAGGAGATGCTAGTGTTTCTTCGACCGCCATGGTATAAGCTTTGTCCTGCTGCTGGTGCTGGACGAAGCGTTGTTGCTGTGTGGGCAGGGGTCCCCTCTGCTGCTGGAGTATCGTGGACCTCGTCGGTGCTCCCGGGGCAGAAGCTGTCCCCTATGTTGAACGTGGCGGTACTACGGTGCACTCTCGCACCTGGTGTGCACTCGACCCACAGAATAGACATACTCCGAGTCGCTTCCTGTACACCTCCCATGTATGCCCTGGCTTCTTGCAGTAGGTACAAGGACCCACAGGCTGTCTCTGCGGATTCTGCTGGATAGTAAAGGCTCTAGCTGGAGGTTGGTACTGCTGCTGCTGGTAGCGGGGCTGTGGCTGATGCTGCTGTGCTGCGGTCTTTCCTAGAGCATTGGATCATTTTGTCGATCCGGACTGACTGTTGCCTCCTTCGTAGGCGTCTCGGTCCCTCTTCTGTTTGCGCTTCATCTCCTTTTCCACTGCTTGTATAACCTTCAGGATTCTTTCGTAGGTGGTGGCCTGGCTGGTGGCGATGGCAATGCGAATATCGTGCGATAGCCCTTTTCTGAACTTCTTCACTTTAGCTTTCGGAGTGAAGGCATCTGCGAAGCGGCTGAGGCGAGAGAACTCGGTGGTGTCCACTCGTCGATGGAGAGATTGCCCTGCTCCAGGCTCTCGAACTCATTCTCTAGCTCTTCTCTGGCCGTGTCGGGGTAGAACTTCGTCTTGAATAGCTCATCGAATTTTTCCCAAGTCACATCTGGCACGGTGAATCGAGGCTCGTCTCTATTCTACGTACAGGCGATGTCATAGAGCTGCATGCTAGCCGTCTCGACCTTCTTGTCTTCAGGAATTCGGGCCATCGGAGGTTGCGGTCCACGTTCTCCAACCAGTCGTCCGCGTAGAGAATCCTTTCGTTTCTTTGAATTCCATGGGCCTAAGGTCCATGAAATTCTTGGAAGTCCCGTGGCGCAGTGGGGGAGCCTCCCTAGTCTGAAGAGCCTCCATCAGAGTATCACGAAAAGTGTCAGCCTGCCGCGTCTGGGAAGTGATGTACTGCTGAAAAATCCCAAGAAGCGTAGCATTGTCCAGCGCAGGTGCTGGAGGCAAGACTGGGGCTGGATACTGGAAGGGTGCAGGCTGCTGGAAAGCTGCTGGTGGAGGAAACTGTGCTGGTGGCGGAGTCGACGGTGGGAACTGAGGAGGTGGTGGAATGTCATGTAAGCCCCCTGAATTTTAGGGTTTATTTTTATTTTTTCTGAATAAATTATTTTCGATAAATGTTTTATTATTTAATTGTTTAGATCATTAATGTACCTTTCCGTGACTTTGACTTCTGGAGCGTCAGGGATGCCAATCTCTGTAAACTCTCTTTACGAGTTTTGTAATAGACAAGATTATCTTCGTTTTGATATATCCTGTCCCACTTGAACTCGTTCCCTTGTGCTCTTTTTGGATCGCGCAACTTCGGGTCAACTTAGACCAATTAATCGTTGAATAATTATTCCCACTTTTATCTTTGATCTTCGTTTGCACGTTACCGTGACTTTTAATTTAGGAGCACCAGACCAGTCGTTTTCTCATAACCAACTTCTCATGAATGATCTACTCGAGACGCTCTTCACCCATGACCTTCGTGTCCCACTCAGACACTCCATTTTGTGCTCCATTTTCTTCGCACAACTTTCGGGTCAATTTAGGCCGATTTATTTTCTACCGTGAAACCTGATTTAATTTCTAATTTAATTTCGGGACCCGACATCGATCTAACCTAGTCGACCCAAAGTATGGACGTGGCCCACACGAAGCCTACTACCCACATGACGCTTGTGTCCCATTTATTGGAGTCTCCGCATATTATTTATTTACCCGTGATCATAAATACATATTTAATTTTATTATTGCACCCTGTTCGATTTTGACCCGACCCAGCTCGACTGAACCCGAACCCAAGCTCCATGTTGCCCTCTTATGACTGCTCAAATACCCTGCTTAATTTTCCTCTTTTTCCTATTTAAAAATATCTCTCTCTCTACTATACAAATATCCCATATATAAATATATATATATATATATATATATATATATATATATATATATATATATATATATATATATATATAATATATATATATATATCCCTCTCTCTCCTATTATTCAAACACACACAACCCCCATCCCTCCTTTACAGCAAGAGCACCCCCCCCCTTTATGGACCGACCTCACTCTCTCCTTCTCATTCATATATCTCTCTCTCTCTCTCACTCTTTCTATTATTACACACACACACAAACACTACACACTCTTACTCTCTCCCTCTAACTCGGCCACACTCACCACCACCCCAGCCCACTCTCGGCCGAACCCCCCCATGGCCGAGAGCCTCCTACTACTCCCTCTCCACCTCCTACTCTCCACCACTTCATCACCATCATCAACTTCATCATCTTTATTATCATCATCACCATCATACTCACCACCATCACCATTACAACCACCTCCACCATCACCATGCACCTCCACCACCTTTACCCGAGCCACCACCACTCTGCACCCCGTCGGCGACCGCCGCTGGGCCGCCCCCGCGCAACCATAGCAGCCGCAGCAGGCAGCAGCGCAACAGCGCGCACGTGCGCGCCGCGCGGGCCGACGTTGTGCACCGCCACGCCGCCGCACGGCGCTGCCATCGCCGTGGCCGGCCCGCCCACCGGCTGCGCGCACCTCCGGCGACCTCCCCCAGGCCACCTTCGTCCTCCCCGATGCGTACAATAGACTATTCGTGCGTTTTGCACGAAGTTCCGTCGTGACGCGCTCGGGAACGAAGCTGAAACGGTATTTTGTCGCAGCGACTTCGTGTACGTTTTTCGAGAGATCCGACCGTTGGATCGGTGAACTCTCTACTCCGTCGTAATCTTGATATATCCATCTTCACTCTTGTCAATTTTCGTCCGTTAATTTTGTCGTTTGGTACCTCAAAACTGGCCACCAAGTTGACGTTTTAAATTAAACTATTTTTGGACAGTTTCGTGACGCCAACTTCGCGGGTTCGTATCTTCGTCGTCGCAGCTCCGGTTGGCGCGCTACCAGTTCCTGTGTGCAGCTGGTATAACCATCTTCCTGTCTCCTTTAGGTCTCGTTTTATTATAAGCACGTTCGGTTGGTCGAATTCGACGCCAAAGTTGGCCGTCCGAATTCTTTAATTTGCACTTGTTAAATTCTATTTTTGAACCCGGGACTCCAGATTCAATTTCTGACACCACCAGTAGACTCGTCGCATCGTTCTGGCATATTTTCATATAAAGTTTGCTTGATTTGGAGAACGTGGGCCCTGGCACGCATTTTGGTGCAAAACGGGTCCCACATTTCGAGTCAACGGGTCACTTTGAGATCGACTCATCGGAATCCAATTCCGGATATACCGTTGAGTTCATATCGTCATTCTGGACTCGTTGACATATAATTTGCTGAGTTTTGAAGATATTTGCTCCGGCACGCATTTCGGTGCAAACTGGATTCCAAATGTCCGCGTCAACGTATCATTTTGAGATCGGCACAGCGGAATTCCATTTCGGACATACCGTTGGATTCGTATCATCATTCTGGATTAGTGGACATATAATTTTCTAGGTTTTGTAGACTTCTATCCTGACACATTTTTCGGTACGAAGTGTGTCCAACGGCGGACATCATTTTGACCCAAAATTACCGTTTTTCCCCTGTGTCTAAATTGGACTTATGGGTAGGCTATCCTAGCTAATTTGACCATTTTGGACACGTTGGTGATATTTATTTTATCATCCGACAACATCTGTAGATTTTGTTTATGTATTATCCTTAATTTGTAATTAATTATTTTCCAGAAATTGTTACTTTCTGTTTTTGGATTTTTATATATATTTTAATTTCTGTAAAAATCTGGGAAAAATTGTATTTAAATACTATGTTAATTTAGCTAATTTATTATAATTTTTCCAACATTTATTAAGTGATTTTGGTATTTTATAAAAAATAGGAAAACAGAACTCATTTTCAGTATATTTGTGTTTGCTGATTTTAATAAATATTTATAAGGGTTTATAAATTCCAGAAAAATTAGTATAAATTTCTATAATTAACAAGGATTATTTTGGTACTTTATTTTATGTTAATTTGAGCTTTTTGTCTATCTCAAAAATTGTTGGAACTCAGTGTACAGTTTAATTTATTTATTGAGTAGTTACGACTTGCAAGTTTTGTGTTGATTTGAGTTATTGTAGTATTGGACCTCACCCCGCACTAGTGTAAAGACTCTAGAAAATTAGTTTGGATATAGTGGCACTCCACATTAGACTTTTATGTTAGGTCCCTACTTGGCTAGTATCCAGTCAGGAGTCGTGTCACCACTAGTGTAATCTTGAACATAATTTAGAGGCTGAGTTGTATATCATTATTGACAGCACTGGACATCTATATCTTCGTACTTGTATTATTGCTTTGCTCGAGGCAAGTACATCTACAAACTCATTTACTGTCTTTTAATGCTAGAACATGTATTAACCCTGTTAAAATACTGATCCTTGAGGTAGCAAGTTAAATCTTCACATGTTGTATTACTTTCAGTACCTACCATGCTTAGGACAGTTCTTATATCTTCACATATTTCTTACTGGTTCTCAGTACATGTTTCACTATGCTTTATACTGCTATCAGTACCTACCGTGCTTCATACCGATCCCAGTATCTCTCACATGTTTTATATCGTTCTCGTATCTCTCATACGTTAGAATATGGGTTATGGGGAAACTGTTAGTAGCGTACGTGATCATTCTCCCTTTATCGTACCAAGCAAAGTTTTATTCTATATGATACTGCAGTAGGCCATTATCCCGTATTTCTGTACGGATGTACACCTATGCTTGTACACTTGTACGTATGTACATTTCATTTACATGTGCCCCTGCACATTGTACACCTATTGACGATCACGTACCTGCTACAGTTTTAAACATTACATATACAGCTGTCTCTATGACATATGTATCCTTGCCATGATAGATTATGAGATATACCATGATTCCAGATATGCCATGTTCCCTATGTTACTATGATACTGTGATCCCAGTTGTACCATGAGACCATGTTTCCAGTATTTCTATTTTATAGACTTATCACACCATGTTCTTGTTGTACATCTCTTTCATTATATATTCAGTACTTTAGTTGTAGAGGTTGTACTTGCTCCCGTCCTGACAGGATAACATTGTAGGTTTACTTTTCGAGAAGGAAATGCTATGTGTTACATATTATGGCATTGATTTTGAGGACCTGGCCTTAGCTTCAGAAGAGGCCCCAGCGGGAAACCTTGCTTAGTTATCTTTCTTGTATTTTGAGACTTAGATTTTGGTCTGTACTTATATTTGAATACTGGACTTTGTCTCCAGTTAGATACTTGGAAGTGTTATTAAGTCTGTGCTTATGTTACCTTCGCTTATAGATGCTGTGTTGTGATGAACTTTAAATATGATTTTAGAACTGTTAGCAGCTTAGATCATTATTGTTTATTCTTAGAACAGCTTACTACGCTTTAACAAGCGTAGGCTGGACATGGCTCGGCCCGGCCCAACAATTTGGGTAACGGGTCGTGACATGTCATCACGGCAAAATCTCAAAGTCTGCGGCTAGGGCGTCTCGCCTAGGTAGGTGAAGCGGCCTTCGTGGGTCGGTGGGGTTCCATTCGTGGAAGACCCGCCAACGGTTGCTAGGGTGTTCAAGTGAGCGGTGCTCCTGTCTTGAGAACCCATCTGACTGTCACAAAAGTAAAATCGTTAGTTGGTATGAAGATTCAAACAGGATGTAGATCAAAGGAATAATTGAGATCAAATATGGAATTTCAATAACGGTTTTAAACATGTGGAGATGGTCCTTAAAGTCTACTCCTACTCGCAGGCGTGTAGTAGTACATCTAAGTTGAGTACTACCACGAGTTTTGTTGTTTTTGCAAAAATGGACCTGCAAGGGCCACCATAAAAATGTGTCACGACCCACACCCAATATTTGGGCGTGAGCCGTGGGTATGTCCAGCCTACGCCGCAGAGTCGGCGGTAGTACGCTATCTAGTCATCTCCACATTTACAAATACAACCACGCAGTTTATACTCATTTGCACAATGTAAACCAAATCAACAGATATGACCAAACAAGATGAATTCTGTAAATAGTTTGGAGAGAGAGATAATGAATAATCTGACAAAACTCTAATATCGATCAAAATGCACTAAATGTCATAATCTTCAAAGAAAATCAATGTACTATAGAACATCCACCAATCAACTCATGAGTCTCAAAATAGGAATAACATCTAAAAGTTTCAGCTAAATCTGTCTATGAAAATACTATACAAATCTACTAGAAGCCATCTGTAGCAGGCAACTCTACATAAGCAGCCTCCAGCTCGTCCTGTGCGCCAAAATCTGGATCTGCAGTGTGCTCATAATATGTGGTACAGAAATCCTCTAACTTATCACCTAAAATATTAGTTTTTCAGTCAGGAATGGAACAAGCACACAAACTGAAGAATTATCCGCAACATAATAGAGTCGACAGTACATGTATACAACATATGTAGAAAAAAAAATAGAAAGGTGAGCTGATGACATGGTATATCTAAATAAAGTATGAATCGCAGAATATGATATGTCAACTAGAAAGAATATAAAAGCATAGTGACATGGTAAGTAGTGAAATGTAAGGAAATAATAAAAGACAAGCTATCTAAGTGTATTGAAATATCTGTTTCGACATGTGAATGGTTAGGGGGTAAATTCGGCACCCTACACGTGTCGTGTGCAGCTGCTATTCTCCACGAAAGACACGGGGGATAGAATAGGAAGTTCACACGTCTACTAAGATATTTTCCCCTCCCGACCACTACTCATGAACCCAAACAAGTCACGAACTACGAAAGAAGCTAAAACAAGATTATAATAAATGGGGGTTCATGATACTAACTCGTGTGTCCATCGTGTCATCAAGCAAAGGAACATATGTATAATATATACTGAGCAAAACCATCAGAATTGGAAGCAGATCAGAAAGTGAACTTGCCTGTAGTCCTGAGCAGTGGACAAGAGTCAGGTGCTGAGTCAAATTCCACTGAACCTATATTGTGAATCATACCTGAATCAATACATGGTATATCTAAAATAAAGCTATTTTAAACTTACTATTTTCTCTTGTATTCCTAACTGTTTTGCTTGTCTACCCTTCCCTCTTGGTCTTTCTAATGGTATCTAACTGTCTGTTCTACAATCATATATGCAACTGGCACTCTTGGCCTCTAAGACTGGACACATTGTCACGACCTCAGTAATGTGATCAACCACAGTGTATAACCTCAGTATTGTGTATATATATGACATCCAGTGAACCTGTTGCCACACTACCTTACATGCTACTCATATAGCCATTAATCTGGTACAATAGTTCCCATGCTGGATGCTCCTATACTGGATACTATAGTTATAGTCCTTGCTAGCTTATATATCTAAGTGGTCATGTGTGATAAGTAACTTTTCTATATCTATCCATTAACTTAACTTAACAGGTAGCTACTACAATATCCCACCTATACACAGTGTTTACAAACCTTTTTATGCTCCCAGTAGAGATAGGTTTCGTTATTGCCCATGTACTGGTTCTTAAGGAGAAGTGCAGGAATCACTAATTTTGCTAACTTTTATCATTGCATCCTTCAACCTGTGATCTTAGTACCCGGGTGTAACTGATGGGTTTGGACCCTAAACTGGTATGCCCCCATTAGTTCTCTGGTAATAGACTCCAAATTCCATCTGGGTCCCAATGTGTAAAGTATCACCTGGACACTAGGTAACCCTATTGCACTCAGTCATTCTATCCTATTGTAGGTCATGAGTGGAGTCCATTTCAGGGGTCCAAACTATTAATCCCAACTTGTCATAACATGTCATTCTCTGTTGAAAGTCTTTTAGAGTTACGATACTGCACATGGACTGACTTCTATAGTTCAATGTCTGATTCTCAGGGGTGGGCTGAACAACCAGTGATGAAGAGACAGAACATATGGTCTCACTTTGTAACTGGTAATGGTCCATATAGGGCTAACACTTCATGACAGTGGACTGAACCCTACTATAAGGGACAGGATGAGCTACACCAAGGCTGAAACCTGAGGTATTGTGACTGAATAAACAGGTAGGTGGATTTTAAGGGTTAAAGGACTGATACAAATACCATTCCTCCTTCCCTTTCTTCAGATGCATACTCAATACCTTGGCATATGGGTAACCATAGCATCCACATGACTGAAAACACAATGGTTCAAGTAAATGAGTTCACTGAATTACCTATACTGGTTCATGTAGGCATCCCTTCTTTTTAGTCTAGATCACTATTTCCTTAGGTACACTGATTTCTTAACTGGGAAACTTACTGACCTACACCCACCCACTATAGTCCCCTACTGCTCTTTATACAGGTGTAGCAGTACCCCTTGTCCTTAGCTGTCCCTGCAACCGCCTATATTTGCCTACCTTGTCATGATACTCGAAATGGTATCAGGGTCAACATAGGACTCTAAAGGCTCTATTGCCACAATCTAAGACA
This sequence comes from Iris pallida, assembly GCA_029216955.1. Lineage (NCBI taxonomy): Eukaryota > Viridiplantae > Streptophyta > Magnoliopsida > Asparagales > Iridaceae > Iris > Iris pallida. The sequence goes on from JANAVB010038950.1 coordinate 16,769, forward strand.
GTTGTGGCTCAAGTCCTTCCCAATCCAGCTCGTTGTATGCTTGGTATTGAACCAATGACCAATGGACATAACATGAGGGTGACAGATGTTTAGGGGTCTCAAGAGGAATGAACTAATAACAAAACTGTGCAAGGGAATTTGTAGTGTATAATGGACATACCTCACAGGCCTGGCACTAGACCACCCTATATGCAGGCTATGCAACACCACTGATACCCACCCCATAGTCTATAGGAGGGATTATACAAACATGTGAAAGGGTTGGAGTGCAGTGGATGCAGGGATATGCAAGGAAGGTTGAAGTGATGCATTAAAATATTTGATAGAGTTTGTCTCAATACAGGTGATAGGAAGGCAATGTATATATGTAAAGGAGTAAATCTGCAGTGTATCAAGTAGAAATGAGTGAGGGTGTGACTGATGCAGTATTGTTGTAGGACATTTGATGTCTGATACATGAAAGACATGTATCTCTACAGTGCAGTGTGAGGTATAGTTGTCCCCTGTTCTAGAATTGGTTAGTGCACCCAATCTTAATTACCTACAGCTGGCCCTAATGTTCAATGAATTCTGATAGGGTGTCTTGTAGGTACTGCCATACCTAGGGTCTATTGTATTCTAACACACTGCCTATACTTTGACCCAATACACTACCATGCTCTCAGTTCAATGCCCAACCTGTGCCGATAGTACCTGTATAGCATACACTAGTGTAGGTTTAGTCCTATCCTGCCTAATTGTTGGTACTTATTATGACAGGGCAAGTTACAGGTGGTGCCTTAGGACACCCCAGTATTTGGGTCTGTTTCCTCTATTGCTATATGAGTACAGGTTCAGCTATCTCTCTTCCACTCTCTACTGTACTGCTCTGGTCTGGTACTATGTGATACCCTTATTTGCCATTAAAATCTTTTTATTATAATTTCAATTACAAACAGAACAGTATTACAATGTAGGACTTAGATGTAGCTGTAGGAGAACACTTTTGTTTATCTGGGTCCCTGTGTCGATGGAGCGAGTGGTAATTCGTTGACTCCATTGACGATCTGATTACGATTCTCGGTTCTCTGAAGGTCTGAGTTGCTCTGGGTGCTGGAGCTTACGGAAAGGAAGAAGACGTTGAGTGTCTGTATCTGCCTCTCTCACTGTGTGTATGAAGGTCTGTCTGTCCGTAGGTGTGTCCATAAAGAAGGAAATGATCCCTCTATTTATAGCTTGCAGGCTGGCTGCTTATGTGCGCATATGTCGGATGCGCTTGGTCGTGGGAACGCCATGTGACTGATGTTGGGGGCGGCGGATGGATGATGCACCATCATTTGTGGGTTGAATCCTTCATGCTGCTTTTTGTGGGCTAGCACGTAGCAGGGGAGAGGATCTTTTTATTGTTGAGATCTTGGGTGATTAGTACCCCTTCATAGGCTGAATTGAGTCAAAGGACACGTGTCGTAGGTCCATGGCTCAAAGATTTCGGATTTGGTGGAGAGTGATCTAGTCGGATGCGCCTGAGATTGGATGCATGAGAAGACTTTGGCTCACAATCTTCAGGAGTCACGAACCAGTCTGGGCATACGGCTTTTGAGGCGCATGCGAGTCTTCAGGTGCATGGCAGCTGAGGCGTATGCGAGTGGTTGGTCGGCCACGTAGGTCGTAGCCGTCGGAGGAAAGTAATAATGATGCTGATGTTAGCGTCGCTTCGTCTTCTGAAAAAGCTGCTTACTGTCCAGTCTTCGGGGGACGTGCTGCTAACTCTTTCACTTGAGCATTAATTGCTTGATGGGTGATGAGCCAAAATGGACGCATGGGTCCATGTTTGATTTAGGACACATGGATTTGTGCTTTGTTGGGCGCATCCATACAGGGAGCTTTGGAACCGACGGGCGTATCTGTACGATGCGCGGTGTCTGACCGGCACATTCTTTGCATGACGTGCCTTTATTGGTCCGACTTTTGTGTTCTTTAAGTGCTTTAAATAGCCGTTTTGACTTGGCTGAATTCGAAGCGTCAGGTTCATCACCATAAATACAAATTTATTGCACGGGATTCGTGGAGCCCGCCACTTGGCGCATGGGTTTGATTTGTCCGGCCTATATATAGTGGCAAGGAGAGAGTTTGCTTCTCGTTCTCTCACTTCTTTCCGAATGGACTTGTTTGCTCGAGCACATTCTATTGACGAGATGATCCCGAGGGTGAAGATGCGACGACTTGTCTTTGTTCATGCACTTGAAGGTGACTGTTACATCCAAAAGTCGGAGTCGAGGGCTTCTGAGGCAGGCGAAAGGTGCCTGTTGCATCCAAAGATCGGGATGCTCGAGTCCTGTGTCCATTATGCTGGAAGAGCCGCAGATCGAAATTGCGGTGCTCTCATCTTCCTTGGGCTTTGGAGAGCTCTTCCTCCTACAAGAGTGGGTATTGTCCATTCTGGTTGTGTTGAAAGCTGCTCCTTTAGCCTCGGAGGAGAGCTCTTCCTCCCTCTAGGGTGGGGTTGATCGCCCACCAGGTTCTGCTCAATAAATGCTTTATTAGTCAAAGCATTTGATCGGGTCGAAGTAAGGCGCATATGCTGAGACCTCATGATGCGTATAACTGAGACGCTGAAAAAGATGCGCCTGACTGAGACGCTAAAGGCTGTGCCTGACTGAGACGCTGAAGAGGCACGCCTGATTGAGACGCTGAAGTGATGCGCCTGCCTGATGATGCGCCTGGTGGGGGGTGCATGGCAGTTTGCTGCGCCTGGCTGTAGTCTTAGGATCTTTCTTTTTGAAGAAATTCTCCTATATAAAGACTTTCTTTTAGACATGTAATAGACTTTTATATAAATAAAAATCTTCTTTTGTTGTCTATACTTTTGCTGTCTTGATATGCCAAGTACTTCGTTTGAGTTTCCTGGCACATGTTTTGAGTAGTATTTGAGCGCGTAGGAATTCTGGCACATAGATGCGCCCTGAAATTCCATGCTTCTACAAGACCCCTTTCAAAGTTTTTAAAACTTTTTTGTCAAGTTTTGGAATACTTTGAATAAGAAGCATGGTGGTGTCTTCAACGGGGTGCATGACTGTTCGGGGGCATGATTACTCCATACATCTGTGATGAGACGCATGCTCCTCTCAGTTATTGTAAATGATAATGCTTCAAAGTAATCAAAAAGATTAATGATGATCTTTTTGGATTATTTGCAGTTATCATTTCGCAGAACCCCAAGCGGTGGCTGACGTCACTCCTCATCGGTTTTTGCGTATGTCCAAGCCTATAAATAGGCGTCTGATGGAGAGAGAGTTCTTCTTCTCCTTGTTCTTCTTCTCTAGAGTTCTTCTTTCGAAAAACTCTAACTTCTTCTTTCACGAGATGGCCCCTAAAACTCCTCGCGGTGGTGCTGGCCGAGGACGAGACAAAGGAAAGGGGAAAGTGCCTGGAGGCTGCTGTGGATGATGTCTCCAGGACGCCCGTCGATGTTTGGCCGACGGTGATTGGTGGGTTTCGTTGCTCTTTATCGTACCTTTCTGTATTCGAGTACGCCATTTTTAGAACTCACATACGCCGACGCGCATGGACCTTGGGTCCTAATGATGTGCTGAAGCTTCACTACTGACGCGCATGGGTTTACACCCTGATGATGCACCGAAGCTTCCCTGCTGACGCGCATGGGTTTAGACCCTGATGATGCACCGAAGCTTCACTGCTGATGCACATGGGTTTAGACCCTGATGATGCACCGAAGCTTCACTGCTGATGCGTACGGGTTTAGACTCTGATGATGCGCTGAAGCTTCTTTCCAGATGCGCTTGAGCCTTGGTTTAGTGTATACACTTCTGATGAGAGCGTAACTCAGAATTTTTGTTGTTCTAACATATCTGAGTTTTTGGCTTCTTTTGCTGACCGCCAGTGTCGATGACCATCCCGCTCTTGAACGAAGTGCTTCTAGATGTTGCTCTCTGTCAGATGGGAGTAGAATATAACGAGGAGGTGATAAATCCTGCCCAAGCTGCCATTATGCGGGATCAGCCTCCCGAGAGAATGACCCAAATCCGGGAACAACAGCATGGGTTCCTCCAACGGATGATGGAGCTTAGTGCTTTAAAATCTGCTATTTCTGATAATATGGCTTTTTTGAAGCCTGAGTTCCTATTTGGGGACCGCCTTACTTCTACTGAAGCAAAGGTGTTAAAGATCAAGGAAGATTGGTTCTTTACAACAAGAGGGGTACATATGACCGTTAAGTAACTTGAACGTCAATGGCCTTTGATGGTATTCTGTCGTCTTGCTTCCAAGAGGAGGATGTCTTGGGAGCTAACTCCGTCTCAGGGGGGAGCGGTGGCAGGCACCATCAAGGTCGACGCTACCTCCAATCAGAGGGATACTTTGGCCGCCATGTGGGCTGGGCCTTCTTTCACCTGGCGGACTCTGCGTCCTGGGAGCATTTACAGTGACGTCCCTACCAACACTTTTGCTTTTGGCGCTTCGACTTTTGTAAATCGTATACTGTCGTTGAAGCGGTCGTACCCGAAGGGCGAATTTCGGATAGAGGGTTGGTGTCACTATGTTTCCAAGTGGAACAAGCTGACGCTCTGGGTTCTCACAAAGTTCCAAACAGAACTCAGGGAAATTGGGCTGACTGCCGCAATCCATGCTACCCAGACAGGCGTCGACATCAACAGGCATATGTTCCTCGCGCTCCTGGAGATGTTTAACACCCAGACCAGGACTTTCTTCACTCCGGTGGGGAAGCTGGGGATGCAGCAGTTCTCGGGATGGTGCGAGCCGCCGTGGGGGCCTCTGACATTGAGGATCCAGCAGATACGGGGCTTCCAGATGAGGAGGTGGAGTGTAGTTCGTCGTCTTCAGATGACGTTGCTCCAGAGATGAGTGAGCCTGTTGTAGGAGCAACAGACATGATTGAAACAGAGGAGAGGGATGATTCTCCTCCTTGTCATGATGAGGGGAGGTCAGCTATAGCGTTATCGAGCCCTATCCCAGACTCAGCAACGGAGGCTGAGGTGGCTGTCGACCAGGAGGTAGCGACAGATTCTATCCCCGCAGAGGGATTCGGTGAGAAAGATAAGACTCGTCCGCCGAGCCTGACTCCAGGGGAGCCGAGTCAGGAAACAAGTGCTGATCTCACTGCTTTGCCAGAGGGGGAAGGTCCCGTACGGCCTGCTGATAGTGTGTTGGAGACGGAGGAGATAGCCCCTGACGTCAGTGGTCCCTCCGAGCTTGAGAAGGACAAGGGTTTGCTGGAACCCCATGTTGTTCTTTCTACTTGGGATATGATATCGATGCCCCTCTCGGCTCCTTCTGCTCTCTTGGCTCCTCGGGCCAGTGGCGAAGTTCAAGCCCCTGTTGAGGGAGAGTCTGTTGATGCCGAGGTTTCAGCCTCGCAGATTGAAGTCGGTGGGTCTTCTTCAGGCCCGTCGTCTATCACAGTACCTCCTACAACTCCTGCCATGACGCCTCAAGTGCTGGCTGATGCAGATAAGTACGTTCAGTTTGTTGTTGAATCAGTGTACAAGATGCTGTAGAAGGGCGTATCAACGGTGCTGAATAAAAATGGGAGTTTTACGGCGACGAAAGCCATGGCGCTCTTTTCCTTTGGTTTGATACGTTTACACCGTGGCCACGATCACATGGCTGTAATTCTGGAGGAGTCGGTGGTTGAGCTCGACCAGCGTCTTTCTGAACTGTAGAGTATCCAACGGAATGACTTTTCCACTCTGATAGAAGCAGAACAGAAGAAGTTGATAGCTGTTGAGTCATCTTATCAGGCCACGGTGGCCATCTGGGACGGCGAGGTGGCCGCTGCTGAGGCTGTAGTAGAGAGACTGTCTCAATCCACACAGGAGCAGGCGGAGCTGCGGGCCTCATTGGAGGCAAGTATAGCGGAGGTTACTGCCAGGATTCGCCTCTTAGAAGACCAGAGGGCTCAACTTATGTTAGATCTTGAGCGGGCCCAGGCTGGGCACATCTCGTCCAAGGAGGAAGAGGCAGTTGTTACTCGCCATATTCTTTCTCTGACTCACCAACGGCAGGAATTGGACACCAAGCATGAGAACGATAATGCTCCCGAGGCTGTGGAGATGATGCGGCAGGAAGCTGAACGCCGGGTCCTGGCGATTGCAGAGACCCGGGCCGCAGACTTGAGGCGTCGGACCGAAGAGCTGTCCGCCAATCCCAATAATACCTAGGGATTTGTAGTCTTCTCTTTTTTTTGTTATATGTTGGAGATGTAATCCTTTACTTTTTAGATGAAAAATAAAGAATTTTGTGGTGTGTTCATCTTTTGTTGTCATGAACCTGTGATTTGTGTGGACCTATTATCTTTTGCGCACCTTGGTTGTTAGGTACAGATAATAAGTTTCAGAGAACCGACATGCTTGTTCAGAGAGGTAATGTGGACGTGGCAAATATGGGGTTCAAATGTCAGAATCTTCCTACTCAGAGGTGTTATGGACGTGGTAGGAGTGACTCTGGGGAGATACGCAGAACTACTCAGAGGTAATGTGGACATGGAAGTTCTGCGATCGATGTACGAGAACACAGGGGTTGTCTGTACGGGATGTTTACTCAGAGGTAATGTGGACGTGGTAAACATGATGGGTAGCGTAGTCTTACGAAGCGTAAGATTCTGCTTTGTAGGGCGTAGAGGAGCAACTTAGAGGTAATGTGGACGTGGTTGTCCTTCTACTGGAGATAGAATACAATGGAACAACTGGGTTCCGAAAGCATAGGATTTTTGTGAAAGGGAGGTGTATGTGAGCTCTGATGATCAGGTCCACTGACTCCCTTGCTAGGTAGAGGTGGAAGTACATATCTGAAAGATGTCAAGAGTAGTACTTCTTTAGGAACTTGTCGTTGATGGGCATCATGAACAAGTCTCCGTTTGATCGGGCGAGACGGTAAGCACCGTTTGAGTATACCGTCTCTATGATGAAAGGTCCCTCCCATTTGGGCTCGAACTTTTCTGATGTTTTGTGAGTCAACACCATCGGCCTCCTGACTGCCAGAACCAGGTCGCCTACTTGGAAAGTCCTCTTCTTGACCTTCTTGTTGAAAGCCTGTGATATACGGGCTTGATAGAGTTCAATGCGTTGTTGAGCTAGGAGACGTTTTTCATCAAGTGCCTCCAATTTTTACAGACGGCGATGTTGATTGTCTTCTTCTGTTAGTTGATTTGTGATCGCTACATTGAGTGAGGGTATCTGGATCTCGAGAGGCAGTACCACTTCGCTCATGGAGACTAAGGAGAATGGTGTGTTGTCCGTCGGAGTCCGTACCGTTGTGCGGTAGGCCCAAAGGCATTCGTCGAGCTTTTCGTCCTAGTCGCATTTGTTGGATGACACGACCTTTTTGAGTAGCTTGACGATAGTCTTGTTAAAAGCCTCGGCCAATCCATTTGTTGCCGGATTGTAGGCGTTGATGCTAGTTCTGAATACGGTTCTTGTCACAGAATCTGCTAAAAACATGGCTGATGAACTGAGGACCGTTATCGTGGATAATCCTCCGAAGTACCCCAAAACGGTAGATGACATGGTGCTTGATGAAGCTGATCACCCTAGAGCTTTTTACTTCCGCCAGTGGAACTGCTTCTGCCCACTTGGAGAAGTAATCAGTGATGGCTATGATGAAGCGGTGTCCCCTCGATGATGGAGCGATAATCGATCCTACAATATCCATGCCCCAAGCTTCGAAGGGCCAGGAGGCGACCGTAGGATGTAGTGGTTTCGACGGTGTATGGATAAAGTCGGCATGGAGCTGGCACGTATAGCACTTTTTGGCATAGTCGACAGCGTCGGCTGCCATGGTTGGCCAGTAGTAACCCATGTGTCGCAGTCGATCCTGCAACTTAGACCCAGGTTGATGAGCACCGCAAGTTCCGTCATGAGCTTCTCGAAGGGCTTCGGCTGCTTCTTCGTTGGACAGACATCGAAGGAGAAGTCCATCGTAGGAGCGTCGGTACAGCATTTTAGTAGCTGTATTATAATAGAATCGAAGGAAACGCCTCCTGACTGAGACGACTTCTTTCGGGTCTTCTGGGAGAATTCCGTAGACAGCGAAGTCGATAAACAAGAACCTCCAGTCTCGAACATTAACACCAGCACTTGTTGACATGGTATAGGCTATTTGTGAGCATAGGTTATTTTTAGGACAGACCAAGTCTCGACCAACTACCGTGATGTAGGGTTGAGTCCCGAAGGGTGCTGCCAATGAGGCTGCGAGGCCAGCCAGAGCGTCAGCCTCCAGGTTTTGCAACCGAGGTACGTATTCTATGAAGAACTTGGTGAAGGTTGAAATAATGTTCAATGCAACTTCATGGTAAGGAACCTGATTTTCATGGCAAACTTCGTATTGCCCTCTGATCTGGTTAACGATGAGTTTTGAGTCACCGTAGGCTTCCAGATGATCCACCTCCAACTGTTGCGCCAGCTGGAGTCTCGTGATAAGAGCGTTGTACTCGGCAACATTATTGGAGCACGGCTTCGAAAGGAAGTAAGCACGCTGGATGACTATCTGATCGGGGGAGACTAAGACTACCCCCACTCTGGCAATAATTTGGCCTTTGGGGCCAGTTCTTGAAGTGCCATCGAAAAACATCCGCCAGACGGAGCTTTCTTCGGTGACGTTTGATTCTTAGACCTTATTCGAGATGTCTTCATAGGGTCTGGAGGACTCTGGGATGGGGTGTGCAGCTAAAAAGTCAGCCAGAGCTTGACCCTTGACGGCTTTTTATGGAACGAACACCATGTTGTACGACGTCAACAGGATCGCCCATGTAGCTAGCCGAGAGTTCAACGATCCTGGCTTCGTCATGAGGACCCGGAACGGATTGACTCAGGAGATGACATGAATTGTCTGGCCCGAGACATAATGGCGGGTCTTCTGGATGGCGAATACCAAAGCCAAATACTTCTTTTTAACGGGGTTGTACCGGTGTTTGGCCCCGATCAGTGTCCTACTGAAATAGTAGATAGCTTACTCGTAGCCTGCATCGCTGTTCTGAGCCAGCAGAGCGTCGAGGGAATGATCCATGGCACGGACGTAGAGGAGAAATGGTTTGCCTGCGACGGGTGCCACCATGACTGGCGGGCTCGTCAAGTAAGCCTTGATATCATCGAAAGCTTTCTGGCATTCTTCTGTCCAGACGTAGAAGACTCCCTTCTTCATGAGCTGGGTGAAGGGTTGACATTTTTCGGAAAGGTTTACTATAAACCTTCGGATGTATGCCAGACGCCCCTGCAGGCCTCGAAGTTCTCGGAGGTTCTTCGGAGGGTCCATGTCAAGGATGGCTTTGGTTTTCTCGGGATCGACATGAATGCCTTTCGCCGTGATAATGAATCCCAAGAACTTTCTGCTAGAAACCCCAAGGAAGGATTTAGCAGGGTTCATCTTGAGTTGATGCGCTCGCATGAGATCGAAGACTGTCTTTAGGTCTTGTAGGTGATCACCTTTGAGACGGCTCTTGACAGCGATATCATCAACATAGCATTCGACTGTTTTACGAAGATGTTGACGGAAGATGGTACTCATAGCTCGTTGGTATGTAGCACCGGCGTTCTTCAAGCCGAAGGGCATCACTGTGTAGCAGAAAACATCCTTCGGAGTCCTGAATGACGTGTGCTTTACGTCATCGGAGAATATTTTGATTTGGTTGTAGCCCGAATACCCGTCCATAAAAGACATGCGTTCGAAGCCGCATGTATTGTCGATCATTACATCGGTGATCGGAAGCGAGAATTCATCTTTCGGACAAGCAGCATTGAGATCTCTGAAGTCGATGCAGACCCGTATCTTTCCATTCTTTTTGGTGACAAGGACGACGTTGGCCACCCAATCCGGGTGTTGTTCTTCACGGATAAACCCGCTGGTCAGGAGTTTGTCTACCTCTTGATCGATAGCGTTCATGATGTCAGGACGAAAATGTCGTTGTTGTTGCTTTATAGGCTTGGCATCATGTAAGATGTTAAGCCTATGCATCGCGATCTGGGATCAAGTTCCGGCATATCTTCATAGCTCCAGGCGAAGACGTCGATATATTCTTTAGCCAGTTGAATTAAAGATTTCCGGTTTGGTCCCTTTAGACTCTTGCTGATGAAGATGGGTTTGGAAGAAGATCTATCCCCAAGGTCGATCTGTTCGACTTCGTCTTCGATAGGGGGTTTAAGTAACTCAAAATGCGACTCCCACTGCGCTCCTAGGCGTTGAGCCCAAGGTTCTTCCTCGAAGAATTCCGGCGTTGGTCTTCGCCTTCATCTTCTTGAGATTGTGCAGATGCCATGTTGACTGATAGCACCTTCATGAAGACTGAGCCGATGCTGGTATCGGAATCCCAGGTTGATGCTTCGGATGAATGAGAATGTTCTACTTCTTCTGCCTTCGAACTCTCTGGAGTTGCCGGTGGTGTGACATAGCCCACCCCCCCGTCGAGTTCGATGATTAGTCCTGCGGCTTTCCTTTAGGTGTTGGGAGCCGGAGAGGAACGTCGACCCTTACCGTAGTTCATGTCTTTGTTGCTTTTTAGATCGTAACCCATCTTTTGGATGAGGTACTTTGCCTTGTCCGTGTACCGATAGACTTGTATTCTGCCAGTATCTGGTTCTTGCTCGAGTGGCGGGAGGTCTTGATGACGTTCGACTTTGCCGAAGATGATGGATTCTTCGTCTCGATTCTACGGTGGGACTACGAAATAGACCCCCTTGGGACGGGACTACTCGATTTACATGATTGACGGTCGTTATTTATGTTTGCAACGACCGTAGAGCGTTATCTAATGCATACATGGCATTCCAATGTGGAAGATTAGAATAATTAAAAGACACTCTATTATTGATGAAATACGAGATTTTGTCCCGCAGAATTACATTGTCCAGAGAGGGTGCATCTACATCAGCAGATATGTACTCTCCTAGCTCTTCATCTGTGAGTACTGGGGTTGGTTCGGAAGAGTCCACCGCAGCTTTGACCTTGGGGTCCGAGACGGCTATATGGGCCTTCTCCGGCAACTTGGATGAGACGGATGATTGCGGAGGCTTGTCTTTAAGGCGCACCTTCAGAGGTGCCTCAACTGCGCCTTCAGCGATTGGTGCCTTTCCTTGTAGTTTTGCCACAAGGGGAGCCGATATTTGAGACGGCTTTCCCTTGAGCCGTATCTTCAAGGGAGCTTCAGTAGGTGTTCTACCTAGAGAAGTTGGTGCTTTTCCAGGTTGCTTGATGGTCATAGGAGGCAGCATCTGAGGCGGTTTCCCTTTGAGTCAAATTTTTAAAGGAGCGTCGGGAATCATCTCTGGCTCCATGTCCGGCTCCGCTGCCGTTTCTGCTTCATCGTCAGTATCATTGGCTTCCCCTTCGTCGGACGACTTGTACAGGGTAGAATCAGTGAAGTAGGCTTTGACCCCCTTGAAAGGGTCAATGTCTGCGAACTCTGTCCGAATGATGTCGTTGGTGGACACGTACTTCATACATTGGTGGAGTGTAGATGGCACCACCATGTACTCATGCAGCCACGGACGACCCAGGTGGAGGTTGTAGTTGACGTCAGCGTCCACGATATAGCAAGTCACCTCAGTTCGGAGGTTATCGATATGACATTTCAGCCGTATTTTGCCCAACGGTTCATTTTTGCTAGCATTGAAACCGCTGATTGTAGTGTTGGAAGGCGCCAGACGGTACATTGGGATTCCCAGTGTTGAGAGCAGCGTCTTCGGGATGATGCTGAGGGAGGACCCTGGATCGATCTGAATCCGCTTCACCTTGACGGAACCGACATACCCTGTATAATACAGTGGCCTGTTGTGTCGGTTATGCTTGAGCAGCATGTCTTGTAGGGTGAAGGTTATGTTGGGGATAACTTTATTCGCACAATGTTAGTGCACACATGTGGTCGGGGTATCCTCAGGTTGCTTGACCTGACTGATGAAGGATTCAACATCCCTCAAGACTTCACAGAGAGCTTCACGAGTGTCCTTGGAAAGACGAAGAAGCTCAAACAGAGATAGGCGGGAAGGAGTACAAGCAAGTTGTGCCAGTATATCGAAGTTGTGGGACTTAGCTAGCCCCGAAGCATTTTTCTTTCGTAAAGGCTTGTCGAAACGGGCCACTACATGCTTCTGTTTATTGGCTGCTGGAGGCCTGGATGGGCCCTCTTCCTGGACAGCAGGGACGGTACAAGGAGGCACCACCTCGACGGCAGCTTCGTCAGGTTGGGCATTCTGATGTGAACGCGTCTGTACAGGAAGTGCCTCTTCCGCAGAGGAAGAGACCATGCGGCAAGACTTGATCTTCCTGCCCTTGGTTTTGGAGGTAGAGCGTACCCCCGGTTGAGTAACCTCGGAGACGAGATCGGGGTGAACCCATAAGATCTTTCTCCGAGATGTGGTGAGTGGGATGAGTCCACTCACGTTGTCACGAGTAGGTGGTAGATTAACCACCTCCATTGTCGCCTTTGGGATGGGGACGATGCCATCTTGTGTTGTGGTTGGTGGTAAGGTGCCAAATTGGAGTGACACCAGGTTGGCCGAGACCGTTTTCTCCTCGTAGTCGACGGAGATGACATCCGCATTGATCATGCGCTGGATGTAGTTCTTGAAGACGTAGCAGTCCTTAGTTGGATGTCCGACAAACCGATGTCAGTGACAGTACCTCGGATTGTCCACTCTCCCAACCTCGTCGGGACGCTTCGGGTCTGGCAACTTGATCTTGTAACCCTGCTTCAATATCTCGAAGAGTTGTAAGGTGTCTTCATCATTGAAAGAATAAACCTCCTTTGGCCTTGGTGCAAGTGGAGGCTTCTGAGTAGGTGCTGATGCACCTTTGGAGGCATTGACAGTCAACGCCTGCTTCCCCTTCGTCTCTCGTCTAGGGTTGTTGGCTGCAGGCCGTTTTTCCTTGTCCTCAAAAGCAGGAAAACTGACTCCCAGAAGACGAGCATTGGACGCCTTCTTTTCTGCTGCTTCGGCCTCGATGATCAATAAACTCCAGTCGGGAGGAGGAGTGGAGTTGAGCCAGAGCTTGATCGCAGGAAGCATGTTCATGCTGCAGGAAGAGAGGAGTGCATGTTCTGGCATACCCAGGGGCAGTCTGAAGCAGGCTTGTCGGAAACGTTCGATGAATGCTCGAACCGTCTCCTTCTCCTTCTGACGTACCTCTATCAGGGACGCCATTGTCATGTCTTTCCCTTCGTCATAGAAACGATCGAGAAAGAGACGTGTCAAGTTGTCGAAGGAAGATATGGAGTTGTCAGGGAGACTGCAGTACCAGTCGTAAGCCACTCCTTTCAGGGCCCCGACAAATATACTGGTGAGTAGTACGTCTTCCTTCGGGAGATGTCCCGTTTGGGACTGGAAGTACGTCAGATAGCGGCGTAGAGAGTCCTTTCCGTCGTATGGCGTCAATGTTTGTGGTTTATACTTGGAAGGATAAACCACTTTGTTCCATTCGAGGGGGTATGGTTGTGGGATCCCTATGTTCTGGCGCTCCTCTTGTCTGTTCTTGGACTCAAAGCGCTCGCGCAAGTCCCTGATCATCTCAACCACGTCCTCCGTAGAGCTGGGAGTCGGAAAAGGTGGTACAGCCTGGAGTTGAGCATTTGATGGTTCCGACGTCCGAGGTGCTTCACGGCGATCTGTATCCAAGGATGCCCGTTGAAGGGGTACACTTGATTCTCCATTGGCCCCTGGGTCAGGACCGGTAGAAGGTGCCCTGGCCAAAGCTGACCATATCTCAAATACTACTTGAGTCAGTGTTTACATGGAGGCAGAGAGGGTTTTGAGTCCCCCTTCCAAAGTATCCATGCGCTGGACGAGGTCTGCTGGCAGCGCATCTGACTCCGCATCACCAGCTCCCGTCATGTACACCGTCATGACGCGACTGGAAGTGGATGGATCGGTTGAGGCTTCGCTTTCGGCCTCGCTCTCTTGTAGAAGAGGAACTTCCTCCGGAGCTTCGTCTTGGCTACCCCCAGCTATGTTTTGGAGGATACCTTCGTCTTCGGGAGAAGTATCAGCAAGGGCCGGACTACCCCCAGTTTTGTCTTGGAGGACTTCTTCGTCTTCGAGACGCAGAACCACAGGGGCTTGACTACCCCAGCTATGTCCGGGAGGTTGACTTCGTCTCCAAGATGAAGATCCACAGGGGCTTGACTACCCCCAGCTACGTCCGGAAGGCTGACTTCGTCTCCAGGATGAAGATCCACAGGGGCTTGACTACCCCCAGCTTCTTCTGAGATCTTTTTTCTCCCCCGAGTGCCCTCAAACACTCCTAAGGACGGGACAGTCGTCTTGGTCTTCCTCGACTGGCTCTTGGATGAGGACAAAGTCGAGGAGCTGCCAGTCGCCTTTCGAATTGATGGGGAGTTGGAGACTACGTTGCAAGAAGCAACCTGTAGTTCTGGCTCCACTTCAGTTGACACCTTCTTCCCGAGGCGATGTCGGAGAGGTGTTGATAATTGCAGCCGTTGGAATACAGACTGCCTTGGTGGGACTGTTGTCTTACAATAATAGTTGATGATGACTACAATACAGGTGTGCCCTGTGAGGAGCGCATTGCGCTTGTCAGTCGACTCCTAATCGGCGCTTGTGACTGATCACATTACGCAAATCATTGGAGGAGAGCGCCACCTTCGTACCCCCATCAGGCGCATGGCAAGGCCAAGCGCCAGGGTGGTCAAGTGAGAGTGCCACCTTTATACCCCCATCAGGCGCATGGCAAGGCCAAGCGCCAGGGTAGTCAGGTGAATGCTGTACCCCCTAAACCAACGCAGAAGATGCGCTCAGATCAGTAGTGGGGGTACAACATTTACAGTGACTTGAACCAGCCACAGACGCACATCCTATGTAGGCGCTGGGGTTCAAGACCATAGAGTTTGCCTTGCTCGACTTGGTTGTGAACGTAACAGATGCGTCCATGCGAGGCAAGGACTTTGAAGGTCGGCTCGTTTCTGGCACAGAAGCACCCGAGTCGACCTTATGCAGCTTACCATCAGCAGAGCGCATGATTGTGAGCGCATGCTTCTGGTTTGCTGCCGGTATAGCACGTTTAAGGCACATGGCCCGTGCTGCCTTGGACTTCTTCGTACCAGCCCGCTAGGGTGCATAGTACTCAGAGTCCAAATTTTTTTGCCACGACAGCGAGTGAGTCTGTCAAAGACAGAAGCCTTCTGTGGCGCATCAGAGTTACTACGCAGGGCGTTAGATGCACCCTTGCTCTATCGGTGCATCTTCCTTGTCTGAGAAGGAGATGGCTGGGGAATGTGGTCAGCACCACGCTTTCCCGAGAGATGCGCTGCACCGGTGGGCACATCCTGGCTGCTGAAGACGTTAGCGAGATGGGTGGACACCATCGGCACATCTCCTTCAGTGGTGGTGCAGGGGCCTCGACCTTGCGCACCCAGACTTGGCGAGTCTTCTTCGGCTTTGGCAACCGCTTCGAAGGACTCGCGCTGCCTTCAGAGATAAACTCCTCATACGCCTGTTGATTGAGGCGTACGACCAGTATCTTGTGGGAGGAGTCGATCTTCACGTCGTCGGATTGCGACATAGCTTTCTCGGTGGAGGAGAAAGAGGTCTCCAGCAGAGTCGCCAGCTTGTTTGCCATTAAAATCTTTTTATTGCAATTTCAATTACAAACAGAACAGTGTTACAATGTAGGACTTAGATGTAGTCCTAGGAGAACACTTTTGTTTATCTGGGTCCCTGTGTCAATGGAGCGAGTGGTAATGCGTTGACTCCGTTGACGATCTGACGACGATTCTCGGTTCTCTGAAGGTCTGAGTTGCTCTGGGTGCTGGAGCTTGCGGAGAGGAAGAAGACGTTGAGTGTCTGTATCTGCCTCTCTCACTGTGTATGTATGAAGGTCTGTCTATCCGTAGGTGTGTCCGTAAAGAAGGAAATGATCCCTCTATTTATAGCTTGCAGGCTGGCTGCTCATGCGCACATATGTCGGATGTGCTTAGTCGTGGAAACGCCACGTGACTGATGCTGTGGGGCGACGCATGGATGATGCACCATCATTTGTGGGTTGAATCCTTCATGCTACTTTTTATGGGCTGGCACGTAGCAGGGAAGAGGATCTTTCTGTTGCTGAGATCTTGGATGATTAGCACCCCTTCATAGGCTGAATTGAGTCAAAGGACACGTGTCGTAGGTCCATGGCTCAAAGATCTCGAATTTGGTGGAGAGTGATCTGGTCGAATGCGCCTGGGATTGGGCGCATAAGAAGACTTTGGCTCACCTTCAGGAGTCACGAACCAGTCTGGACGCACGGCTTTTGAGGTGCATGCGAGTCTTCAGGCGCATGGCCGCTGAGGCGCTTGCGAGTGGTTGGTCGGCCACGTGGGTCGTAGCCGTCGGAGGAAAGTAATGATGATGATGTCAGCGATGCTTCGTCTTCTGAAAAAGCTGCTAACTGTCCAGTCTTCGGAGGACGTGCTGCCAACTCTGTCACTTGAGCATTAATTGCTTGATGGGTGACGAGCCGAAATGGGCGCACGGGTCATGTTTGATTTAGGATACATGGATTTGTGCTTTGTTGGGGGCATCCATACGGGACACTTTGGAACCGGGCGCGTCTGTACGATGCACGGTGTCTGACCGGCGCATCCTTTTGCATGACGTGCCTTTATTGGTCCGACTTTTGTGTTCTTTAAATGCTTTAAATAGTCGTTTTGATTTGGCTGAATTCGAAGCGTCAGGTTCATCACCATAAATGTAAATTCATTGTGTCACGACCCGCACCCTAGAGTAAGGGCACGAGACGTGGGTACGTCCAGCCTACGCCGCAGTGTCGGCGGTAGAACGCTGTCCTAGGTCTCATGCATCTAACAGTATAAGGCTAAGCAGTTTATACTCCCCGAATGGGGGTGACATAGCAGAATGTAAACTCAATCACATCTAAGGTAGAGCATAATGGAAGATAGATAAAACATGAAATCCAAAAGAGATACAGCAGGTAGAAGTCTAAGTGTCTAAGATACACAAACCCAGAAATACATCTCAAAGCTCAAATACAGTAATCCATAAAATAAATACAACTCAAGACAACTGAAATAACTATCTATACGACCTCTACTGTGTCTCCTCTAGGCTTGCAGGCAACCTCCAGGCTATCTGTAAAATTTATCAACAGGTCCAGTCAGAACATGAGCGAGCACAGTACATCTCAACAGATCATAGCAGGTTAGAAAATATAATCATGCAGTAAAGTAAGATACATGAACTGAAAAAATACAGTATGTAAACAGAGAGATAACTGTAATAGAAATATCTACTATACAATAGAGAACAACAGTGGCTAGTGAGTCAGAGTACAATATAGACATGTAAATGGCATAAGATAATTCTGATGAGACACTACGGAATGATTCTGATGAGATACTACTTGGATATTATTTATATGTCCACTTCTACTCCCCCGTACCCCCAATCATTACACAAGGATCCAGCCGGTTATGTTATGATTCATGCAACGGCCCCCGAAGGGTGGTACATGATAGTCCCATAAATGGAGATTCTAGGAAGCCCAATAAATGGGAGGATTCAAGAAAGACTCTGTGATCATGAGAGTACATGTCATAAGTGATTCAATGAACCATGAAGCATAGTAATACGCCATGTAAGTGAAACGCACAGAACATGAAGTATCCGATGCTCCCTGAGGGGATAACATCTCAAGAAGGGATCCATATAGTACTAATTCGTGTGACCAACGTGACAGTATCAAGTAAATTAATTTAAAGCAGAAAAATAATTTTAAGCAGGATATGAAATGATCAGAGAATGTTCTCGCGTCGATTTGGTTGAAGTCGACGTACGCGACACGAACGTGTCGACACGAAGTAGGTACAATGCTATGCTCTACAGAGGGTCCCAGACGACGACACAGACAGTCCCAATGAGTCCAGAATAGTCCAAAAAGCCTAGTTTGGTTATAAAGGTCTAAAATCAGGATTGGTACGACAATCAAATCAAGAGATAGAAAATGACTATCATAGTCAC
This sequence comes from Iris pallida, assembly GCA_029216955.1. Lineage (NCBI taxonomy): Eukaryota > Viridiplantae > Streptophyta > Magnoliopsida > Asparagales > Iridaceae > Iris > Iris pallida. The sequence goes on from JANAVB010038950.1 coordinate 34,744, forward strand.
GATTTATGATTTTAGAAAAAGTATAACTAATTACAGATATTCTATTTAGAAAATTATTATATATTAGAAACTATTTTGATATTTATTTTATAATCATAATATTTAGATATATATGTATTGAATATAGATAATATTCTAAGTTAAAACTCCCACTTGTCAAGTAGGATTTTAATGTCAAAACATAATAATAATATAATAATAATACTACCATCATTATATACTATATAAACGAACATACAATTATTATAAACTAATATACATTATTACAAAACTAATACACATTTTATATAACAATTATACATTTTATATAAACAATATACATTTATATATAACCTAATAACATTATATATAACAATTATACATTTATTATACGAAACTAATATATATTTATATATATAACTAATATATATTTATTATAAACTAATATACTAATATATATTATATTATATATTAAAACAAAATATAACAATTCAGAAGGGGGAGGCCGATCCCCAATTCTACACAGGAATGGAGGGTTCAATCGAAAGGAGAGGGCTCACCATGGGGTTGGCCGGCGGGGGTTGCCCGGCGGAAGCAGCCGGGGAGGAAAGCGCCAGGGGCGGGTCTCGCCAAGGGGCGGCGAAAGATCGGTGCTGGCCACGGGGACGCGCGGAGGGCGGGCACTGTCCTCCGGATCTGGAGGAGGCGCTGGGTCTGGGTTTGGGTCTCACCGGTGGTGCGGCACGGGAAGGATGCGGGGCGGCGCCAGGTTCTCTCTCTCTCTGATTGAGGTGGCAGTGGTTATTGGTGGTGGGATGATGAACGGCGGTGGCGGCTGTCGTTGATGGCAGGGGCGGCGGTAGGTAGTTTGAAGGCAGGGAGGCGACGGTGGTGGTTTGATGGCAGGGGGCGGCGGCGGTGGTGGTTTGATGGCAGGGTTCGATAATGTCGGTGGTGGTCGATCCTCCGGCAATGGCCGGAAGGGGATGGTCGGGGTGGCCATTGGATTGGGGAGGTGGACTGCTGGTGGTGGTGACGGGAGTGTGGTCGGGTGATTTGGGATGCTGGTGGGGGCGGTGGTGGATCGGTGTTGAACTGGGGTGAATGGGGAACGGCAGCAAGGGTGGTCGTGAGCAGAGGTGTTCTTGGGGGGTGGCTGCGTCGGGATGGCGGCGGACAATGGTGGTGGTGGTGTTTTGTTTGGGACAGGAAAAAAATGGGGGGGGGGGCTGCTAGGAATTCTAGGTTTGGAGATTTGTGTAGAAATTCTAGGGTTTTTGGGATAGGGTGCTATTTATAGGGAAGTGGAGAAACCCTAACAATTTTGTAAAATGTAATAGAAATTAGGAATACATAGTGGAAAGCCATACTAACACTAATGCTAACTGCTAACTAATGCTAGTGATTAAAAATAATTAGTACTAAATAATATTTGCTATAAATTAATAATTTAATTACTAGTTAACACTAATTTAACAAATGGCTAATTACAATTTAGCCAATATTCTAATTACTAAATAATACTAATTTACTGACTAATTATATGTATATATAAAATCAAAAATCATTTATTTAGTAAATAAAATGTATTTTGAAATTCATAACTTATTGATTCAAGAAAATGACAGGAAAATTCCAATAGGATAAAGTCGCTTAAAATAGTAAACCAAAGCCAACAAGGACCGATAGCAATCACGATCAAATTTGTTTTCCCAAAAATTAGAATTTGCACGTTTTTCGAGATTCAAAAAAATCAGCGAAAAGAAAAATAAATACAAATTTTTGAAAATATCCAAGAATCCAATTAACGGAGGTTACAAATCTACCCTCCTTAAAGAAATTTCATCCTCGAAATTAAAGGTTGGCAAGGGAGTTAAAACTTGATAGAAATTTAGGCAATAACTCAGACATGATCAAAAGACAACGACAATGGCACGATCAAGATAATCAACTTGAATTTGTTTGAGCACGACTATTGATTTGACACGATAGAATCATAGTATGGTCAAATCAACTAGGCACGGTTTAGAACGAAGATTCAGTATCTTAGGCACGACTCGAGTTACGATTAATATAATCAATTGTTGTTTTGGTTATGATCAAGGTAGGGCCAAATCTGAGTATAGCACGATCAACAGAATCTAGGCTCTAGGTCGTATAAGCACGATCAAGATCCAAGCTTGGTTATGAATGGTGATGAAATCATGATTTCGGAATCAAGGTCCTTATAGGCACGATTTAGGAAGGAACTCAAGTCATTTAGGTACAGTAGAAATGTGTTTAGACATGGTCAATTTTGATTCTAATATGACTAATTTCGTAGTCACACCAGATGATTGTGATCGAAAGTCAAAATTCTTAGGCGCAAATTAGAGCAGAGTAATAAAATTAAATCTAGCCATTTTTAGGAGTGATAACTGGGCACGAATGACTAGAGAATCAATCATTTAGGCACAAAGGGAATATTTATTCCGACAAGATCAAAACTCAAATTTATGACATGACAAGGTTCACAACCAAGTCAGATAGTCATGATCAAGAATAAAAATTTTCAAGCACGATTCAGAGGCAAAATCGGTACGATAGTCATGGTCGTCAAAATCTCGACAATGAATTTCATAGTCGTCTAGTCATGCCAGGTCATTTAGGCACGAAAATCATGAGAATTTCAGAAGATATTAGGAAATCAAATCATGGTCAGAAAACATTTTAGGCACGAGTGTAAAACCCAAACATGATAAAATTGAAATTCGACACGATCAAGATAAGGTCAGTCTAACCTTGGTCAAATAGTATTTAGATATGATGAAGAGTAGTAGCGTAGGCATAACCTACCATCAATTTTCGGTACGATCAAGAATAGTATGAAGCTAAATCGGGATTGGAACAGAATTTAGTCATTTCGATAATGAATTAGAGTTTTATGCACGAGTGATATTGGTATCGAAGTTTGATTGCGATCAAAATTAAAATATTGACACGATGAAGAATAAGGCTAATCAATATTTGAATTCAGGTTCAAAAAAAAAAATTTGAAATCGAGATTTTTGAGCACGAGCAACATATGATAGAGATCCAAGTCACGGTTAAATTTAAATCAATTGAGTACGGTCAAGGTTCAAGACCATTGGTACGATAAGGGGTATTATTCAAGGAAAAATCAAAATCAAAAGTTTAAGAACGAATATCAATGGCATCGAATTCAATCACAATATATATTAAGAATATATAGTCTCGATACGATCTAAGTTGATCAATTCTAGGAAATCAAGATTTGGACATATGGAGGACAAGTTCATCAAAGTCTGAGAACGAGCATACAAGGATGGAGATTCAGGTCACAATCAAATTTAATTCAATTGAGTACGACCCAAGATATTAATACGATAAGAAAAGATGAGCAAGGTCGATTGGTCGTGATTAAGGGAGTTAGGATTCAATGATATTGAAAACCTTTTAGGGAAACAAGGAAAGATTTCATAAGAAGTCAAGTTAATCTCTCTCTTATACCATCAAGTTTATCATTTGCCAAATCATATTTTATCACACAAGTCCCAATATGAAAATCAACCTTTTTATGACTATCATCGAAATTTTATAACCTTCAGTCATCTAAACCTTTACCATGATCACCATAGACAAAATTCCAAACTTCTAAACATTTCCCACGAAGCGTACCCCTCTTATTTAGGAATCAACACTTATTCATTTAATCAAATTTCCAAATTCCTTCACCTCGTTCTAAATTAGATCCGAAACCTCTAAATCCAGTTTATGAAATCCTTGCACTTGTTTAAATCAAGTCTCGTATTTACTCAACTCTAATACCACTATGTTATACAACTTTTATTCTTATTTATAAATTAACCTTCATATTTTCTTCAACGTTCATTTCAAATATTATCCTTTTGAATTTTATAATATTTTTTTCTTCCAATCATCTAAAAATAATTCCTATAACTTAAAATCCTTGTGCTCTCTCTGTCTCTAGTCACCCTCTTACAATAGCTAGTTCAATTTCGCATAATCATGGAATACAATTAAATCTCTTTTCCATTACTAAATTTCTACATAGCCTCAGAGTAAAAGTTTCCCCAGAATCAATAACCAAGATTTTCTAAGTTCTCAAAACTAGGTTGACCCTGAATATCCTCATTAGTTTTTTTTTTTTGAAATACATCCAGGAATTATTCGTAACTCAAATTTCTGTGATTGTTTTTAAATTGATAACATTTATCCCTCGACTTCATTCTAAACCTTTACCACATCTCCATTTCAAAATTTTCATATTTGACATCCAACATTTTGATTCCTACAAAATTATCCTATGATAACCAATTGCGTCATTTTGACCTAGATGATTCACGTCACTTCCTCAACATTTCTCAGGTAAAAATGATATGAAGATTCAAGAGTTCAAAGTACAGCTGACAGAATTAGATACGAGACAGAGAATTGATGCAATCAGGACAGTTATATAAGACAAAGAATGATGGTAATAAAATATTGGCAAGAAGAAAAATGATAATAGAATCTGTTCTGCTTATCTGTTTAAAAGAAGGAACCATTTTGAAACCAGAGCTATAATATCAAATCTAAGATAAGGTCTAGTAAAATCATCGATTCATTGTATTAAGAAGAAATTCATAGTAAGAAGTTACACAAAGGTTTATAAAAACAGCTAAACCTACTCCTAAGTTAAATAATGGGAAGCAAAACAAAACGAAACAAACAATAATTTTTTTGTTTTTTTTTGTTTTTTTTTTTTTTTTTTTTGATGATTGAAACAAAAGTAGAGAAAACAAGTTCAAGAACATTTAACGTACAATCTGATAATCATATGCGTCTATCCAAAATCATGGTACTCTAAATCCTCGTCATACTAGTAAGCAAGGCTACGATAATCACAAAGTCCTCGACTTAGGCACATACCCTAGAATCATGGTATTTAAAATTTTGCGATGCCGCTAGCTTGGCTGCGAAAACCTTAAATTCTCACACCCAAGAAATATATCCAAAGCCAGACTATGTCCTCACCATGGCTAATGTGACTATAGAAGATAGATTCTAAAACTTAGATGACCTAGCTCATATAATTTCATCTTGACAAAAATTAAATTAAATCAACAATAGATACTCAAAATCAAATTATCAGCGAACATCAAGATTCAAAAATGAACAAAAATCCTTCAAATCATATAAATACAAACTCGGATGCCACAGCTAACATCAAGATTCAAAATTCAACATCATCCATCAAAATCAATAAATACCAACTCAAATTCAACAATAATCCATCAAATTAAATTCAACAACAGAAAGTAAAGATAAATCAAATCAAGGGAATAAGAGTTTTCAAATCGAAGTTAAAATAAGATTCTCAAGGGTCGTCCCAGGAATCTCTTAAGGGATCCTAACTGTGATTGAGTACCTTCAAAATATATCCTAATCCTACTGCAGGCTGTAGTGATACTCTAGTTCGAATACCACTACAAAATTCGACTTGCATGGGCCACCACTAAAAATGTGTCACGACCCGCACCCTAGAGTAAGGGCACGACGTGGGTACGTCCAGCCTACGCCGCAGTGTCGACGGTAGAACGCTGTCCTAGGTCTCATAAATCTAACAGTATAGGCTAAGCAGTTTATACTCTCCGAATGGGGGTGACATAGCAGAATATAAACTCAATCACATCTAAGGTAGAGCATATGGAAGATAGATAAAACATGAAATCCAAAAGAGATACAGCAGGTAGAAGTCTAAGTGTCTATGATACACAAACCCAGAAATACATCTCAAAGCTCAAATACAGTAATTCATAAAATAAATACAACTCAAAACAACTGAAATAACTATCTATACGACCTCTACTGTGTCTCCTCTAGGCTAGCAGGCAACCTCCAGGCTATCTGTAAAATTTATCAACAGGTCCAGTCAGGACAGGAGCGAGCACAGTACATCTCAACAGATCATAGCAGGTTAGAAAATAATCATGCAGTAAAGTAAGACACATGAACTGAAGAAATATAGTATGTAAACAGAGAGAGAACTGTAATAGAAATATCTACTATACAATAGAGAACTAACAGTGGCTAGTGAGTCAGAGTACAATATAGACATGTAAATGGCATAGGATGATTCTGATGAGACACTACGGAATGATTCTGATGAGATACTACTTGGATATTATTCATATGTCCACTTCTACTCTCCCGTACCCCCAATCAATATACAAGGATCCAGCCAGGTTATGTTATGATTCATGCAACGGCCCCGAAGGGTGGTACATGATAGTCCCATAAATAGGGATTCTAGGAAGCCCAATAAATGAAAGGATTCAAGAAAGACTCTGTGATCATGAGAGTACATGTCACAAGTGATTCACATGAACCATGAAGCATAGTGATACGCCATGTAAGTGAAACGCACAGAACATGAAGTATCCGATGCTCCCTGAGGGGATAACATCTCAAGAAGGGATCCATTAGTACTAATCCGTGTGACCAACGTGACAGTATCAAGTAAAGTAATTTAAAGCAGAAAAATAATTCTAAGCAGGATATGAAATAATCAAAGAATGTACTCGCCTCGATTTGGTTGAAGTCGATGTACGCGACATGAACGTGTCACGAAGTAGGTACAATGTATCTCTACAGTGGGTCCCAGAAGACGACACGGACAGTCCCAATGAGTCCAGAATAGTCCAAAAAGCCTAGTTTGGTATATAAAGGTCTAAAATCAGGATTGGTACAATCAAATCAAGAGATAGAAAATGACTATCATAGTCACGATTTATGATTTTAGAAAAAGTATAACTAATTACAGATATTCTATTTAGAAAATTAGTATATAATTAGAAACTATTTTGATATTTATTTTATAATCATAATATATTTAGATATATATGTATATTGAAATATAGATAATATTCTAAGTTAAAACTCCCACTTGTCAAGTAGGATTTTAATGTCAAAACATAATAATAATAATAATACTACCATCACTATATACTATATATAAACTAACATACAATTATTATAAACTAATATACATTTATTATAAAACTAATACACATTTTATATAACAATTATACATTTTATATAAACAATATACATTTATATTATAACTTAATATACATTATATACAATTATACATTTATTATACGAAATTAATATATTTATATATAAACTAATATATTTATTATAAACTAATATACTAATATATATTATAATATATTAAAACATAATGTAACAATTCAGAAGGGGAAGGCCGATCCCCAATTCTACACACAGGAATGGGGGGTTCAATCGAAGGAGAGGGCTCACCATGGGGTTGGCCGGCGGGGGTTGCCCGGCGGAAGCAGCCGGCGGAGGAAGGCGCCAGGGCGGGTCTCGCCAAGGGGCGGCGTAAGACCGGCGCTGGCCACGGGGACGCACGGAGGGCGGCACTGTCCTCCGGATCTGGCGGAGGCGCTGGGTCTGGGTTTGGGTCTCACCGGCGGTGTCACGATCCGCTACCCAAATTGTTGGGCCGGCCGAGTCATGTCAAGCCTACGCTTGAGATAAAACGTAGTAAGCTGTTCTAAAGACAACAAGATAAGACTAAATGTGCTAACAGTTCTATAAGTAAAATAAAAGTCATAAATGCTCCAAACATAAAATCGTCTCATATAGAAATAAGTCCAAGTACAAGTCTGAAATATAAACTGGATACATGTCCAGTTACAAAATACGTAGTCTAATACATGACTACACTAAATATCCCAACTACGCAAACTAGGCGAGTTTCCCCGCAGGTGCATCCTCGTAAGACAGGGCCTAGTCCTCGGCAGTAACTCCATAATATGGGTCACAGAGCAACTCCTCCTCAATAAGGATACCTACAACGTTATCCTGTCAGGACGGGAGCAAATACTGATTCTAGCAAACTAAATATACGAAGCATGAACAGGAATATAAAACTGGAATCATGGCATATTACAGTTTAATTGGTTCTTTTTAGAAATGACAACATATAGTTTAAAAGTTTAAAATCGTAGTATGTACGTGAATCGGTCAATAGGTAAAAAGGATGTACAGCGGTACATATCAAGTTTTCTGGCATGCACATACGTGCACGAACGCCATCGGTGTATATCTATACACAAACGCGGGATCAGAACATACAGCAAGGTCACATATAGAATGTCACCGAACGCGGTAAATACATACGGAGAAGGGGGTCATGATCACGTACACTACTAACAGTTTCCCCTTAACCCGTTATTTAAACATGTAAGAGATATGAGATACTGTCCTAAATATGGTAGAGACTGAAAGTAATACAACATGTAAAGTTTTAACTGCTATCCCAAGGATCAGCATTTAACATGGTTGGTAAATCGCAGTTTATTGTTATAGTAGTATGTAAAGTTCGTAGAAAGTACTTGCCTCTAGCAAAGCAAAGCAGCGATAAGAATGCTATAGATACCTGGTAACTCGTCACTATAGAAATAAATACATAACTTAGTTTTTATACTAAGTTAAACACTAAGACACTAAGTGGTACAACACGACTTGTGACTGGACACCTAGCCAAAATGATGACTTTAGCATAGGAGACCAATGTGGGGTGACACAATACTCAAACTAACTTTCAAGGGTCTTTACACTAGTGCGGGGTGAGGTCCAATATGACTAAAACACAAAACAACACAAAAAGTTGCAAGTCGTAATTATTCAATAAATAAATCAACTGTATATTGTGTTCCAATAATTTTTGAGATAGACAAAAAGCTCCATTTTATATAAAAAAGTATCAAAATGATCCTTGTTAATTATAGAAATTTATTATAATTTTTCTGGAATTTATTAACCTGTACATGTATTTTATAAAAATCAGTTTTCATAAGTACACAGAAAGTGAGTTCTGGTTTCATATGCCAAAACAGTGGCAAAACTGTAAATTAAATACTGTAAAAATTATGATAAATTAGCTAAATTAAAATAGTATCTAAACTATTTTTTCAGAATTTTAACAGCAATTAAAGTATTTTTAGAAATTCAAAATAGTATGGTACACAATCTGAAATTAAATAATTAATTATCTGCGTATTTTGTTCATGTACATAATTTGAACCAGAGTTCAATACAGGACCCAAGGCCATGAATCAAGTCCAATATGACTTGTACAGGTCTTGCATGTGTGAAAACACATTGGAGCCCAAAAACCCATACTAGGCTTGGACACCAAATTGTTGCAGTAATAAAATACAGGATTTTAAATAATATTAATATATTTTCAAAGTGGTAAAATACACAAGTCACAAAATACGAAATAAAATAATCTTGTGAAATTTACATAATAATAATTTACACTAGGTAGAGTAAAATATATATAAAATATATAACAACAACATGTTATATTATAATATAATATATAGATATTTATACATATATATAATGGATATATATATATATACATATAATAAATATACATATATATATAAAGAAATAAAATATATGTATACACACAAAATTGTATACATATATATAAATGTATATATATATATATATATATTATATATATATATATATATATATATATATTATATATTATATATATATATATATATATAACATAGTATATATATCATAAGATATCCATATCTACATATATGTAATATATACCATATTTACATACACATAGATAATAATAACTAATTATAAATATATATATACCAATTATTGTATATATATACATATAACAGTATATATATATATTTAATATATATACAAAATACATATACATATATACACACATATATTATATAAATATATTAATATATATATAATTTATATTATATATATATATATATATATATAATATATATATATATTATCTATAATACATATAAAACAAAAAGAAAAGAAAACAGAAAGTAAAAGAAAAGTAAAAAACACAGCGGGAGGGGGGGGGGGTTCGAACTCGGCCCAGTGGGTCAAGTTCTCGGGTTCGGTCGGGCTGGCCAGGGGTCAGCCCGCTCTGGGTGTTAGGGATAGGGTTTTGATTAGATTTATTTAGGTTTTAAGTTAATATTATTAAACCCGATAAATCAAACCCTGTGTCCTGACAGTTAGGGACACAGGATCTCGTGTCTTAGGTTAGCACGACACGTACGAGTCTAGTCTCGCGTGTCCGAGCATTGGGTTAGGGTTGTCGTATCCAGGCGAACAGCATACGTTGTACGAGACATGCACGACACGAAAGTAAAGTTGACACGTACGTGTCCGGCGTCTTGATGGGGTTCAAGGGTGCTGGACGGCGGAGGAGTTGACGTGGCGGTGGCGCTCGGGCGGCGTTGGACGCAGCTCGTCGCGGCGAATCGATTGGTGGTGGTGGATGGGGGTGATCGTCGTCGGGGTGGCTTTGGGGGTTAGCCGGAGTTAGGGTTTGGGTCTTTTCTCGTCGGGGAAGAAATGGGGTCGGGTGGTTGTGGGGTTATGCTAGGGTTAGGGTTTAGTCCGGGGGGTCGTATTTATAGGGTTAGAGGTCGGTTGGGGCGTCGAGCAGGCCGGAGAAGACGAAAAAGATCGGGGTCGGTCGTCGGGGAGGTTGCTGGTCGTCGGGGGTGGGTGAAAGTAGCTTTTGCAGTTAGGTCCCTAGGTTCTAGGTATTTACAAGTAGGTCCCTCCCCTAGGTAAATGTAATAATAAATTTACATAACAGAAATATAACAATTTATAATTTGCAAACTGCTACATTAACAAATTAATAAATTGCATAATGATATTAAAACAATTCTAAATATTACAAAAAGATATTAAAATTTTAATTAATTGCAAATTAATATATTTTGATTTAAAAACTATTAAAAAATTATTTAAAAATTCCAAAAAATCCTAAAAATCATAATAAATTATTTTAATGCTAAACAGGTCATTAGCAACTAACTAATTCTAATTTAATTAATTTTGAAAAACAGGGGCTGACAAGTCTTTCCTCCTTGAAAAATTTCGTCCTCGAAATTCACAAGGATTGAAGACCCTACAATTTCTAACATAGCAAGCAATGCAACAAATGACTATGGCTACGATCGAAACTAACCTCTAAGGTATCAAACGGGAACGGGTGGTTCCCTCGCAGCGGTTGGATCGAACAAGTAAGGGTATCTCTCCCTCATGTCCGACTCCCTCTCCCAAGTAGATTCACCCGGAGAGTGACGGCTCCAAGCTACTCGTACTAAGGGTATAACCTTGTTCCTCAGCCTCTTTTTCCTCCTGTCTAATATCTCCACTGGCTGCTCAGAAACTGTAAGGCTCGGTCCGATCTCCAACTCTGAATGATCTAGCACATGGCTGGGGTCCAGAACATATCTCCTCTGCTGAGATACGTGAAAGACATCGTGAACTCCTGCTAGGTTGGGTGGAAGTGCAACCCTGTAAGCTACCTCTTCGATCCTGCCAAGTATCTCGAACGGCCCGATGTATCTGGGGCTCAGCTTCCCTCCTCGTCCGAACCGGATCGTCCCTCTATTAGGTGATATCTTTACTAGCACCATATCACCGTCTGCGAACTCCATCGGTCTGCGACTAGCATCAGCCCAGTGTTTCTGTCTGTCCTGAGCTACTCTGAGCCTATCTCTGATCATCCCGACCTTCTCTGCTGCATCCGTGATCATCTCTAGCCCAAGCATAACTCTGTCCCCGACATCATCCCAAAAGAGCGGTATACGGCATTGTCGTCCATATAGTGCCTCGAAAGGAGACATATCGATCCTGGCTTGGTAGCTGTTGTTGTATGAAAACTCTACCAAGTGCAGATGGCTCTCCATGATCCTCCAAAGTCCAGTACGCAGGTCCTCAGCATGTCCTCCAGTGTCTGTATCGTCCTCTCAGACTGCCCATCTGTCTACGGGTGGTACACCGTACTGAACTTGAGCCGACTGCCCAACTCCTCCTGCAAGATCCTCCAATAGTGGGACGTGAATCTGCTGTCTCTGTCGAACACGATGCTCATGGGTACTCCGTGCAAGCGAACTATCTGCTGCATGTATAGCTCTGCCAACTTTTCGGTAGAAAGTCCCACCTTGAAGGGTATGAAGTGCGCACACTTCGTCAGCCTGTCCACGATGACCCAAATGGCTTCTTTCCCTCCTTGAGAACGAGGAAGCCCTGAGACAAAGTCCATCGTAATGTGTTCTCACTTCCACTCGGGAATGGGTAACGGCTGCAATAGACCAGCTGGCCTCTGGCACTCCGCCTTGACCTGCTGGCAAACTAGGTATCTCGAAATGAAACGTGATACATCCCTCTTCTTCCGTGCCACCAAAGATGTTCCCGCAAGTCACGGTACATCTTGTTAGCACCAGGGTGAATAGAATATCTCGATCGGTGTGCCTCCTGCAAGACTGCCTCTACCCGCTCTCCCTTCGGCACGCATAATCAGCTGCCATGCCTCAAGGATCCATCCTCTGCTACAGTGAAGTCCCTGTAATCCAGCTAAAGCCTGGGCTCGAAGTCTGCGAAGGCTCTCATCTGTAGATTGTGCCTCCCTGATCTGCTCCATCAAACCTGACTGAATGTCAAGCGCCATCATCTGTATCACTGATCCTGGCTGAACTATCTCGATGCCGAGCTTCTCTAGATCTTCCCGCAAATGCCGATCTATCATCAGATACCATACCATCGGATGCCTGCTCAGCGCATCCGCCACCACATTTTCCTTCCCGGGGTGATACTGTAAATCGATGTCGAAGTCCTTCATCAACTCCAACCATCGTCTTTGCCTCATGTTCAGCTCTTTCTGCGTGAACATATACTTCAAGCTTTTGTGGTCAGTAAAGATTTCCACACGCTCTCCGTATAAGTAATATTTTCATAACTTGAGTGCAAAGATCATCGCAGCTAACTCTAGGTCATGGGTAGGATAATTCTGCTCATGAGTCCGTAATTGCCTAGATGCATAAGCAATCACTTTCTCATGCTGTTGTAGGACACATCCTTGCCCTTTTCCTGAAGTATCGCTGTATATGGTGAAACCTCCAGAACCTGAAGGTAAAGTCAGAACTGGAGCGGTCGTCAGCCTCCTCTTCAGCTCCTCAAATGCAGCCTGGCAGTCCTCTGACCAAATGTACTCTACGTCCTTCCACGTCAGCTTCGTCATGGGTTCAGCTATCCTATCAAAGTCCTGGACGAACTTTCTATAATAGCCTGCTAAACTCAAAAAGCTCCTGATCTCTGAAACTGACGTCGGAGCCTTCCATGTCTCAACTGCAGCAATCTTCCTGGGATCTACCGAGATTCCCTCTCCAGTAACTATATGGCCGAGAAACTCCACTCGGTCTAAAAAGAACACGCACTTCGATAATTTGGCAAACAACCTCTCCTGCTCAGAATTCCCAAAACTGTCCGCAAGTGCTCTGCATGCTCCTCCGGCGTCTTCGAGTATATCAGGATGTCGTCGATGAACACTACGACGAACTTATCCAGATACTGGTGAAATATCTTATTCATCAAATTCATAAAGACAGTTGGCGCATTTGTGAGACCAAATGACATCACCAGAAACTCGTACTGTCCGTACTTCGTGTTGAACGCCGTCTTCTGGATGTCTGCTGCCCTGACCTTCACCTGGTGGTACCCAGATCTCAAGTCTATCCTGGAAAATACTTTTGCCCCACTTAACTGGTTGAACAAATCATATATCCTGGGCAGAGGATATTTGTTCTTGATGGTGATGGCATTCAACGCCGGTAGTCAATAAACAACCAAACTGTACCATCCTTCTTAGGCACAAAGAGCACTGGCGCTTCCCATAGAGAAGTACTAGATCGAATGAAACCCTTTTTCAACAGGTCATCAATCTGCTCTTTCATCTCTACGGCCTCCTTGGGGTTCACTCTATAGCAAGCCCGGGATACTGGTGATGAACCCGGTACTAAATCTATGGTGAACTCCACATCTCTGTCAGACGGAAGTCCTGGAAGATCCTCTGGGAATACATCCATAAACTCCTAATGATAGGGTGTGGGGGTGCTATGTCCCCAACTGTCGCACAACAGTTCGGCTCTAGGCTGATCTACGGCCCTGTCCTCCTGACACTGAATGGTGCTGTGCCTGGGGGACTGAACAGAATACTACCCTCATGACAGTCTATAGCTGCATGGGCATAGCTAAGCCAGTCCATCCCCAATATGATATCATAACCGAGGAGTGGCATCACAAAGAATCGTCCCCTGAACTCTCTTCCGGCTATAAAAATAGAGCATCTGTAGATAGCTCTAATAGGCACTGGTCCTCCTCCCGTCATTACTCTACTAATCTCTTCGGTAGGTGTAGCTACTAGATGGTGTTTATACAAAAACTCTAATGACAGGAAGCTATGAGATGCACCAGAATCAAACAAGAATAGAGCTAGAAAAGTATGCAAATAAATATGACCTGTGATGACGTCAGCCAAATAATCTGGCTCCGACACCTGCTCCGGCTCCGGCTCAAGGGCTAGACTATAAGCCTTCCCCTGGGGTCCCTTCTGCTGCTGCAGATGTTGTCCAAACCTCTGTTGCTGAGTCGGAAGCGGCCCTCTAGTCTTCGCTACTAGGCAGTCTCGAAGCTGATGGGTGGCAGACCCGCAAGCTAAACACTGCCCCAACCTCTTCCTACAAACGAAAGAGTTGTGGCCTACCCTTTTACAGAATGTACACAAGGTTCCCTTCTGCTGCTGCTGCCGGGGTCCCGGGGCTCTAACTGGCGGGGTCGGATGATGTGGTGTAGGGGGACGGTATGTCTACTGGTGCGGCGTCGGTGCTCTCTGCTGGAAAGCCTGACGCTTGGACGGTCCCTCGAGGTGTACAGAAGCCGGCCTCTTACAAGACAGAAGACGCTCCTCAATGCTCTGGGCCAACTCTAGGCTCTGGTAGTAGTCAGTCGTACCGTTCGTCACTATAAGAATGTCGATGTCTGGAACTAGACCATGGCAAAACCTACGTGTCATCTCCTCTGGGTCTACAACCAGACTAGGAGCAAAATGGCTCAGGCGACTAAACTCTGCCGTATACTCATCGACAGAACGGTTCCCTGCTGGATGTTCTGGAATCGTAGCCCCATGGCTACTCTAGCGATGGTCGAGAAGAATTTCTTCTTGAACTGGGTCTTGAACTGATCCCAAGTGGCCCTCCCTCTCGCAAATAACGGTTCATTCCGGAACCAAACTCCTGCCAAGTCTATCAGCAGAAATCCTGCTGCCTCGACCTGGAGGTCATCCGGCATCCTAACTCCAAGGAGCTTTCTCTCTACCGAGTCTAGCCAGTCATCTGCTACTACTATGCCCTCAGTCCCTGAGAACTCCTTGGGGTTCAGACCCATGAAGTCCTTGATCATCCCCGCTCTCTATCGTGGCTCTACAGGTGGTGGGACCACGGTACGTTCCTCAGAATGCTCCATGCTCTGGCGGAGTAGGGTGGTCTCTCCTGATGGGTTGTTAGGAACCCCTGGATCAGAGTGAGCAGTTGGTTCCCGTCGAGTGTGACGAAAGCTTGGGTAGGTATAGTAATATGGGGTGGTGGAAGTATCGGGTCCTGCTGGGACTGTGATGTGGAAGGTGGTGGAGGCATCTGGGTTGGTGAATTTGTGGAGTGGGAGAGTATAGTAGGTAGAGGTGGAGGTGTATCAGTCAACTGATCAGCTGACTGGATAGGGAGTGTACCATTCAGGTGTGACATACTGGGATGAACGAGTAAGCACCAAATTACAATAAAAAGGACTTATAAGGACTCTTTAAAGCAAAACAATCATAGACAAAGAAATCTAATTATAATAGCAAGCATGTGATGTATTTCCTATGTTGCAATCCTAGTATTCCTCTAGGTGTTCTAAGCGTCATTCCTAATGTTGTCTAATTACCTTAAGTTTCTAATTGCAGGCATGCTTGGTACAATAACATAACCAAACAATTTAGTCAGGACTTGTATGGGCCACCACTAAAACATGTCATGACCCGCTACCTAAATTGTTGGGCCGGGCCGAGTCATGTCCAGCCTACGCTTGAGATAAAGCATAGTAAGTTGTTCTAAAGACAACAAGATAAGACTAAATGTGCTAACAGTTCTATAAGTAAAATAAAAGTCATAAATGCTCCAAACACAAAAGTCGTCTCATATAGAAATAAGTCCAAGTACAAGTCTGAAATGTAAAACTGGATACATGTCCAGTTACAAAATACGTAGTCTAATACATGACTACACTAAATATCCCAAACAACTACGCAAACTATGCGAGTTTTCCTGCAGGTACATCTTCGTAAGACAGGGCCTGGTCCTCGGCAGTAACTCCATAATATGGGTCACAGAGCAAATCCTCCTCAGTAAGGATACCTACAACGTTATCCTGTCAGGACGAGAGCAAGTACTGATTCTAGCAAACTAAATATACGGAGCATGAACAGGAATTTAATAAACTGGAATCATGGCATATCACGGTTTAATTGGTTCTTTTAGAAATGACAACATATAGTTTAAAAGTTTAAAACCGTAGTATGTACGTGAATCGGTCAATAGGTGAAAAGGATGTACAGCGGTACATATCAAGTTTTCTGGCAAGTACATACGTGTACGAACGGTATCGGTGTATATCCATACACAAACGCGGGATCAGAACATACGGCAAGGTCACATATAGAATGTCACCGAGCGCGGTAAATACGTACGGAGAAGGGGGTCATGATCACGTACACTACTAACAGTTTCCCCTTAACCCGTTATTAAACATGTGAAAGATATGAGATACTGTCCTAAACATGGTAGAGACTGAAAGTAATACAACATGTAAAGTTTTAACTTGCTACCCCAAGGATCAGCATTTAACATGGTAAATCGCAGTTTATTGTTATAGCAGTATGTAAAGTTCGTAGAAAGTACTTGCCTCTAGCAAAGCAAAATAGCGATAAGAATACTATAGATGCCTGGTAACTCCTCACTGTAGAAATAAATACATAACTTTTTTACACTAAGTTAAACACTAAGACACTAAGTGGTTGCAACACGACTTGTGACTGGGCACCTAGCCAAAATGATAACTTTAGCATAGAAGACCAATGTGGGGTGACACAATACTCAAACTAACTTTCTAGGGTCTTTACACTAGTGCGGGGTGAGGTCCAATATGACTAAAACACAAAACAACACAAAAAGTTACAAGTCGTAATTATTCAATAAATCAACTGTACATTGTGTTCCAATAATTTTTGAGATAGACAAAAAGCTCCATTTTATATAAAATAAAGTACCAAAATGATCCTTGTTAATTATAGAAATTTATTATAATTTTTCTGGAATTTTTAACCAGTACATGTATTTTATAAAAATCAGTTTTCATAAGTACACCGAAAGTGAGTTCTGGTTTCATATGCCAAAACAGTGGCAAACTATAAATTAATACTATAAAAATTATGATAAATTAGCTAAATTAACATAGTATCTAAATACTATTTTTCTAGAATTTTATCAGTAATTAAAGTATTTTTAGAAATTCAAAAACAGCATGGTACACAATCTAAAATTAAATAATTAATTATCTGCGTATTTTGTCCATGTACATTTTGAACCAGAGTTCAAATACAGGACCCAAGGCCATGAATCAAGTCCAATATGACTTGTACATGTCTTGAATGTGTGAAAACACAATGGAGTCCAAAAACCCATAGGCTTGGACACCAAATGGTTGCAGTAATAAAATACAGGATTTTAAATAATATTAATATATTTTCAAAGTGATAAAAAAAATACACAATCACAAAATACAAAATAAAATAATCTTGTAAAATTTACATAATAATAATTTACACTAGGTAGAGTGAAATATATAAATATATAACAACAACATGTTTATATATATATACATATAAATCTATAGATATTTATACATATATATAATGGATATATATATATACATATAAATACATATATATATAATAGAAAAAAGTATATGTATACACACAAAACTGTATACATATATATAAAATAGTATATATATAATATATATATATATCTATATATATATATATATATATATATATATAATATATATAATAATATAGATATATATTATATATATTATATATATATAATATATATATATATATATACATAATATACATATACATATATGTAAATATATACCTATATTTACATATACACATATAGATAATAATATACTAATTATAAAATATATACATATACCAATTACTGTATATAATCATAATATATATATATATATTATATATATATATATATATATATATATATATATATAAAACAAAATAAAAAGAAAACAGAAAAGAAAAAGAAAAGTAAAGAACACAGCGGGGGGGGGGGGGGGGGGGGGGGGGGGGTTCGAACTCGGTCCAGTGGGTCAAGTTCACGGGTTCGGTCGGGCTGGCCAGGGGTCAGCCCTCTGGGGTTAGGGATAGGGTTTTGATTAGATTTATTTAGGTTTTAAGTTAATATTATTAAACCCGATAAATCAAACCCTGTGTCCTGACAGTTAGGGACACAGGAGTCTCGTGTCTTAGGTTAGCACGACACGCACGAGTCTAGTCCCGTGTCCGAGCACTGGATTAGGGTTGTCGTGTCCAGGCGAACAGCATACGTGTGTACGAGACACGCACGACACGAAAGTAAAGTTGACACGTACGTGTCCGGCGTCTTGATGGGGTTCAAGGGTGCTGGACGGCGGAGGAGTTGACGTGGCGGTGGCGATCGGGCGGCGCTGGGCGCAGCTCGTCGTGACGAATCGATTGGTGGTGGTGGATGGGGGTGATCGTCGTCGGGGAGGTGGCTTTGGGGTTAGCCGGAGTTAGGGTTTGGGTCTTTGCTCGTCGGGGAAGAAAGGGGGGTCGGGGTGGTTGTGGGGTTGTGCTAGGGTTAGGGTTTAGTCCGGGGGGTCGTATTTATAGTATTAGAGGTCGGTTGGGTCGTCGAGCTGGCCGGAGAAGGCGGAAAAGATTGGGGTCGGTCGTCGGGAGGTGGCTGGTGGTCGTCGGGGGTGGGTGAAAGTAGCTTTTGCAGTTAGGTCCCTAGGTTCTTGGTATTTACAAGTAGGTCCCTCCCCTAGGTAAATGTAATAATGAATTTGCATAGCAGAAATATAACAATTTATAATTTGCAAATGCTACATTAACAAATTAATAAATTGCATAATATATTAAAACAATTCTAAATATTATAAAAAGATATTAAAATATTTTAATTAATTGCAAATTGAATATTTTGATTTAAAAACTATTAAAAATCATTTAAAAATTCCAGAAAAATTTCTAAAAAAATATAATTATTTTAATGCTAAACAGGTCATTAGCAACTAACTAATTCTAATTTAATTAATTTTGAAAAATAGGAGCTGACAGGCGGCGCGGTACGGGGAGGATGCGGGGCGGCGCAGGTTCTCTTCCTCTCTCTCTCTCTCTCTATGATTGAGGTGGCGGTGGTTATTGGTGGTGGGGATGATGAACGGAGGTGGCGGCTGTCGTTGATGGCAGGGGCGACGGTGGTTTGATGCAGGGCGGCGGCGGTGGTGGTTTGATGGCAGGACGGCGACGGTGGTGGTTTGATGGCAGGGTTCGATAATGTCGGTGGTGGTCGATCCTCCGGCAATGGCCGGAAGGGATGGTCGGGGTGGCCGTTGGATTGGGGAGGTAGACTGCTGGTGGTGGTGACGGGAGTGTGGTCGGGTGATTTGGGATGCTTGGGGGCGTGGTGGATCGGTGTTGAACTGGGGTGAATGGGGAACGGCAGCAAGGGTGGTCGTGAGCAGAGGTGTTCTTGGGGGTGGCTGCGCCGAGATGGCGGCGGACATGGTGGTGGTGGTCGATTTTGTTTGGGACATGAAAAAAATGGGGGAGGGGCTGCTAGGAATTCTAGGTTTGGGGATTTGTGTAGAAATTCTAGGATTTTTGGAATAGGGTGCTATTTAGGGAAGTGGAGAAACCCTAACAATTTTGTAAAATATAATAGAAATTAGGATACTAGTGGAAAGCAACATACTAACACTAATGCTAACTGCTAACTAATGCTAGTGATTAAAAATAATTATTACTAAATAAATATTTGCTATAAATTAATAATTTAATTACTAGTTAAACACTAATTTAACAAATAGCTAATTACAATTTAGCCAATATTCTAATTACTAAATAATACTAATTTACTCACTAATTATATGTATATAAACATCAAAAATCATTTATTTAGTAAAAAATGTATTTTGAAATTCATAACTTATTGATTCAAGAAAATGACAGAAAAATTCCAATAGGATAAAGTAGCTTAAAATAGTAAACCAAAGCCAACAAGGACCGATAGCAATCACGGTCAAATTGTTTCCCAAAAATTAGAATTTGCACGTTTTTCGAGATTCAGAAAAATTCAGCGAAAAGAAAATAAATACAAATTTTCAAAAATATCCAAGAATTCAATTAACGGAGGTTACCATTGCACGGGATTCGGAGAGCCCGTCACTTGGCGCATGGGTTTGATTTGCCCGGCCTATAATAGTGGCAAGGAGAGAGTTTGCTTCTCGTTCTCTCACGTCTTCCCGAATAGACTTGTTGCTTGAGCACATTCTATTGACGAGATACTCGAGGGTGAAGATGCGACGACTTGTCTTTGTTCATGCACTTGAAGGTGACTGTTACATCCAAAAGTCAGAGTCGAGGGCTTCTGAGGCAGGCAGAAGGTGCATGTTGTATCCAAAGATCGGGATGCTCGAGCCCTGTCTCCGTTATGCTGGAAGAGCCACAGATCGAAATTGCGATGCTCTCATCTTCTTTGGGCTTTGGAGAGCTCTTCCTCCTGCAAGAGTGGGTGTTGCCCATTCTGGTTGTGTTGAAAGCTGCTCCTTTAGCCTCAGAGGAGAGCTCTTCCTCCGCTAGGGTGGGGTTGATCGCCCACCAGGTTCTGCTCAATAAATGCTTCATTAGTCAAAGCATTTGATCGGGTCGAAGTAAGGTGCATTGCTGAGACTTCATGATGCGCATAACTGAGACGCTGAAAAAGATGCGCCTGATTGAAACGCTGAAGGCTGCGCCTGACTGAGACGCTGAAGAGACACGCCTGACTGAGACCTGAAGTGATGCGCCTGCCTGATGATGCGCCTGGTAGGGGGCGCATGGCAGTTGCTGCGCCTGGCTGTAGTCTTAGGATCTTTCTTTTTGAAGAAATTCCCTATATAAAGCCTTCTTTTAGACATGTAATAGACTTTTATATGAATAAAAATCTTCTTTGCTGTCTATACTTTTGCTGTCTTGATATGCCAAGTACTTGTTTGAGTTCCCTGGCGCAGTTCTGAGTAGTATTACGCATAGGAATTCTGGCACATAGATGCGTCCTGAAATTCTATGCTTCTACAACCCTAAGATGTAAGCACACTTATGCATCCTAATGTTCTTGGCCCCTTATTAACATATGTAGGGTACCAGGAACTCATAGGGTTGTACTCAGTGGATACTAGGAAATATTCATATGTACAAGGGACTGTGGTGTGTCTACCACTCCATATTGCTGGAACAGGTACAGGTGTCAAAGCCATTACTCAACCTATGCTGTTTTTCTTTAGCCTGTGTGGTATATTAAGGACAACCCTATACTATCTATGATACCCGAGCCTTTGCCCCTACCCATTGCTAGGATCTATGCCTACTGATACATGAATATACTTGATGCATTCATCAACCCCATTATAAACAGTGGATACTAAGATGTCCTGTATCTTATGGCCGTTATCCTCTCTCTACCTGTGCTATTGGGTACTCAAGTCTAGTCACACATGTACAATCTGTAGGTCCCAAGATCAGGTCATAGGCCATGGTGTCCTGGTATCACTCCCTCCCTTGCAGGTGCAGGGGAAGACCCTAGTTAGCCTATTGTATAATACATCCTAGTATTTGATTTAGGCCTCTCTTGCGTTCAAGTCTGCCCCCCCCCCCCTTCAACTAATCCTTTAAAGACTAACACAAATACCTTACCTCCATTGATGTACTAGTGAGTTAATTAGTTCTGTTGAATCAAAACCATGGTGAATGAAAGTTACCTGTTGAGGGTTCGATTATCCGATCCTTCAGGAATTTGCCTCGACTTAGAGAGGGGGAGAACTGGAAAGAACTCGTGTCAGGAATTTTAGGGTTTAAGGAGAGAGACGAGGGCATTAATTAGCATACATATATATAGACCAAATTGAATCTTGTCGGGATAAAGAGGAGGGGGATTTGATCATATCTGAACCTGCTTTGGCTTCGACGTTGGAAGAATTCGAACACAGGGTTTAAATCCATGGTTATTCAATGGTGATTTGAATTAACAATTTACACTTAAGTCTCTCAACAGTTTGTATTTCGCAAAAGGGGCATCCCTTAGTTGTAATTATGGTTTGTTTGTTTACAACTCCCTTTAAGGGTACATATACATAATGGTAATGGTTGAACTAATAATAATAATTTTTTTAATATTAATAATAAATAATACTGAAAAAAATTGGGTCAAGGGTTCACACAAATATTTTGTTCTAACTATACAGACATTCAACTCGACTCAATCCAAAGGCACACACGCGGATTGCCGCCCGTGCCGACTCATCTATATGAGGTCACTAGCATAACAAGCTATTTGGACTCATAGCTGGTATAGGATGGACTGGTCAAAGCGGGTAGCTAGCCCCAATGAGCGTCCACCGAATACTTGCCTTTCGGCTCAGCTATCCCGCTCACATTCACCCACGGTTTCCTACTAGGCCGGAACGGTCCTGCTGTGGCCCCAGGTTATCGTCCGAGGAAACTATTTACCTTGTCGACAAGTTGTCCATGACCATGCAAGACTCGACTCAAACTGACGTCTCACACAGTCATTCTACCTCTAGTGTTACCATCTGTTTCAGGGCCAAATTCAATACTTCTCACATCTGAGACCGCTTCGACGACCCGTGGTCGCTACCATTCTTCTTTTTTGCCCTACCTTTTCCTTCAACTCATGAACAACTATTTGAGAGCCCCTTTTTACCAAACTCAATGAATCAACTGTGGGTCGTGCCTTAAACACTAAATCCGTGCATCGTGCCTTAAGCCAACTGTGCTCTACGCGATACTCCTGCCCAAGTTGACGGGCCTTGAGATCGGGGACTACTTAACTTGACAACCGCAGAAAAAGAGCGGGACAGTACTTAGAAAAGACTTCGATAGCCTAATTTAATCGTGCAACAACTTGACGAGCAAGGACTGCGTCAAGCCTTGGACGATGGGACCGTGCATGCTTATGAAGTGTTTATGCGGGCGACGCCTATGACTTAGGCTAACTCTTAGCTTGTGACGAAGACCAACTTTTTCTTCTCCCAAGCCACGGGACGAAGGACCGAGTGTCGATTTGAAAGCCATCGTGCATCGTTTCTAAGCCGACCGTGGGACCTTTCCATATTCTAACTCAATTTGACCCAACTGGGATTATTCTCTTAGCTATGTGGATTCGTCTCTTTATTAACAAGCCTACTTGTGCATTTGAAAACTTTCGATTTATTATGTGAAGGCTAAGATGAGGTAAGTTCACCGAAACTACCCCACCTGAGCGTGGAGTCGCCTCGACCGAACGGACCTTCGAGTCACCGTTGCATGGCTAAGTCCGAACGTCGTCGGCGTTTCGATTCCTCCGATTGGCTGAGCGGGACGGGGCACTAAACTACACATTAAATAAAAATAATTTTATATGCTTTGCAATATTGGCTTGGTATTAACTACATACAAAATTAAATCTAAGTATTCAATACCACATTTTGGCTTCTTGAAGGTGTAAAGTAGCAAATTTACTTGAAAAACTTAACAAGTGGATTATCTAGTGTTCCGGTATCCATAAATAACTATTCTAACTGTGTTTAAGACAAAATGGGTCATTTAGCCATAACTATAATTCCGGACATAATTGTAATATCATAATCATTTGATAATCTGTCAAGTTCACATATTCCAAAATTAATTAGAACAAGCCCTAATTTATACGTATTCTACTCATAATCTGTAAGATCCCTAGTGTATAGAATTCGGATTGTAGATATATAAATTTGATTAAGATATATTCATGCATATATATTATGGTACAATATATATTAATAGGTTGTGTCCTTGCAATTCTCTATAAACATATATATACAAAACTAATATTCATGAAGTAGATTATGCCTATGTGTTCATGCATGCTTCTTCTAATAACCATATATAATATATATATAATATATATATATATATATATATATAGATAATATATATAGAATATATATATAATATATATATATTAGATATATATATAAAAATAAAAAAAAAAAAAAAAAAATATATATAATATAATATATTTTTTTATGCTAAATATATATGGTATATATATATTATTTATGTCTAATAACCATATATTATATTTATATAGAATATTATATATATATATATAAATATATTATATATATATATATAATCTATATATATAGATATATATAAATAAATATAATATAATATATATGGTTATTAGACATAAAATAATAATATATACCATATATATATATATATATAATATATATATATAGATATATATATATATATATATATATATATTTATATATATATATATATATATTTTATATATATATATATTATATATATATATATATATTATATTATGAAACAACCAAGGTGTCCATTTCTGTGTCCAGGTATCGTGCCAATATAAATATACATGCATTGATTGTATCCATAGACATAATTTGTAAATTTGTACTCATATCAATATTTATTTTCATAGAGTTAATTGATCATGGAATTCAAAATTTCAGAATAAAACTAATTAACATTGATTCTTGATAAATTAGAGTATCAAAAATGAGAATTTTCAAAGAAAAGGAAAGAGAACTTGCCTTTGTTTCCTTGTATTGGACCTAGATGTTCTCCCAACTTTTCTATTATAACCCAAATCAAAATTTTAAATTTTATATACATTCATATATATAAATCTAATTTTGACCTATGTTTTGAAGGGGGAGGGGGGGAGGGGGACGAACAATCTTTACCTAGATTGCAAATGGAGGAGGAAAAATGAAGTCGTGCTTGGGGGTGGCGTGGCCGACGGTAGCAGGTGGCTAGCGGTGGTGGGTGGGGCGGCGGCGCGGCAGCAGTAGCAACAGCAGCAACAGCAGCAGTAAGGAGGAGGAAAGAAGAGGAGTGAAGAGGAATGAAAAGAGGAAGAAGAAATAGGGAAGAAGAAGAATGAAGGAGAGAGAGAGAGAGAGAGAGAGAGGAGAGAGAGGTGAGGTGGCAATTAGGAGGGGCTTCTTCTCATGCACCAAACCATGTGGCATCATCAAGTGCGACATGTCTTAGAAAGATGCCATATAGTTCATGAGATGTCACATGGTCTCATGAGTTGGTATATTCATTTGATGAAAATTGCACAAATTGTTTAAGGGTTATAATGCAAAATTTTATGTAAATTTATTAATAAAAATTATTGTATCATTATTACTTCTTGTTTGTTAATATAGTAATTAGGAGAAAAATTGATTTGGGCATAACACTAATTAGTCCTTTTTGTATGTGAAATTTCTATTTTAAAACTCTACCAACTATGATAGAAATTTAATTAAAGTACAATGACAATTACGATAGAAATCCAAATTTAGAAATCTCCATTGGAGATGGCCTTAGGCCTATGACTCTCGTTTCCTAGAAGATTCTTTTAGAGAACTAGAAGATTATGTAAGGCAATTTCCAATGTAGATTTGTAAATTTGAGTTCTATCTTATTTGTCATTGTACTTTAAGAAGAAAAAAAAAAATCCTAGTTGGTAGAGTTCCCATATAGAAATGCACATACAAAATAATACTCGTAAGTTCTTCATTTCTATCCCATGTGACAACAAATAAAAAATTAATTTAATAACGTGCGGCCAAATATTAATTGGTATGAGAGATGATTTTTTTTTTTTTTGAAAGCTCATAGTTACTCTCCATCCTATAACAACGTCAGTATGATAAAAATTGAGATAATAATCATGGTTGTGAGACGTTTTTTAATGGATTTCTACCATTAAAATAGAGGATATAGAAACCACCATTGGAGATGGCTAAGGCCGTTGTGATCCTATAAATAAGTGGAGGGCTCATTTGCTCATCACCAACTAAAAATTGTAAAGTCTCTCTAATAAGGTAAAATTTTCAATATTCCAATCTTTTTTTTTATCTTTTTTAGTTTCGTCTTAGCTATCTAGTGAAGTGTTCGAAAAAGACATACACAAATATTCTAGTAGAATGCCATACAAAACGAGGTGTAG
>JANAVB010038951.1:0-41168 GCA_029216955.1 Iris pallida
TTCTGTCTTTCCTTTTATTTTTCTTTACCAAATTTCTAAATTATCTCGACTGAAGCTTCTTCTTTTTTGCAGAATTCCTTAGTTTGTCAAGATCCTCCGGGAACACATTTAGAATAACCTAAATCTTTGTCCTTCAATTGTAAAACAAACCTCATCTTTAAACCCTTAAATCTCATCCCGTTAATTGTTGTTCCATCAACAAGTGTATATTATTTAAAACCTTAGAAATCCCCTCCCGAGCCCGTCCCCCCCCCCCCCCCCCCCCCCCCCCCCCCCCCCCCCCCCACCCCCCCAAACAAAAAAAAAGTGATCCCTAAAAATTCCTATGAGAGCTTCTTGTTCTAGGCTTCCAGCACGAATTTATCTTTGAATTTATCAGTCCTGCTAAACACATCAAGAACAGCCTTAATTCTTTGTCCTTCAAGCCTACAAGAAACCTCGTAATTCAAATCGTAGATGCTAGCAGAAAACCATCCTGCGTTGCTTCTTTTACCTGAAATAATGCCAGCATTTCTATTCTTGCACTACAAATGTCACGGACCTCCAAAGCGTAGATAATCCATTCCAAACCCCTCGAAAATTTTCCCAGACATTATATACCTTAAGCCAAATAAAATTGCAACCTTTGAAATCCTGACTCTAAAAATTATAAATATATGGAGGATTGTTTCAGTTGCATAATTATCCTTCATCAATTAGTGATGGATCATGAAAAGAGTTATGTTGGGATAGAGGTAGCTTTAATTCAGAGTGAGATGAGAGAATTAGTTGTAATCATTAATGTTAAAAGTCCACGCCACTACAACAAAATTCTAGAGTTGTAGTGATGGTTAAGGGTTATATATTTCTTCTAACACACACCTCATGTCAAAGGCCATCTTGTCCAGAGCATGGTTTAAAGTATCGGCCGATACCGATCCGATACGGCCGATACCGATACGGTTTGGCATGTTCCGATCCGATACCGACATTGGGGGTCTTTGTTCCGGTCAATTCGGCAAAACCAATCGGTAAGGGTGACTACTATTTCATATAATTTCAAAACTACTAAGAAATAACGCTGAAATAATGTATAAAATATATGTTTTTAAATGTAAATAATTTATTAATAATTATTTGTTTTCCGATACCAAAGTCCGATACTCCGATACGATACCGCCGATACCAATACTCATAGGAATAGTCCGATACCGATTCCGATACCGATATTGTGAACCTTGGTCCAGAGAGCTGGATTCACACAACTGTGTAATTTTTTAAAAATCCGTTTAGAATTTTTGACCTTTCTTGGGAACTCTTATTTTTTTTTTTGGTCCTCATAATGGCACCCTACTTTCTCCCATAACCAAAGGGTAGCCTTGTATCGGCCCATTTTCCCATATTTTTTCATAGTAATGTTCAATATTAAACTTTTTCATCTGCTTAAGTGGCCCCTTGGCCATCGAGGACTGCCACTTGGATGTTGTACAGGTTTGATTGTGACCAACAGATGTACACATCGAGGGTGATAGGGTCTTAGAACAAACCAAAACTAACATGGACACTTGACTTGAGGCAATAGAAAGAAGGATATAGTAGTTTCTGATGTCTTGAAGGAAATGGCCACTGATGTATGGACCAAGAGGATCATACAGATTGCACCAATGTTATTTATAAGGACTTTTTTTGTTTATTTCAAAACTTTAAATTAACATTTAAAGAACAAAATTGGAATTCCAAGCCGAATGTGTAGAATCTGGAAAACTATGAAACTTGAATTAAAGAAAAGAGACTGAAGCCGTAACAGAGATTCAAAAACCTTGCGTCCAGCAAGAGAAGTTGACTAATTATAAGACTGAAAAGAAATTGATTTACAAGGAAGTCCAAGCATTCATACTTATGTATGAAGAAGAAAGAAAATATGATACAACAGATGGAGCTAGGTTGCATAGAATGGGACGCAGATTTGGATATGGACCCAATACGAGTTCTAAATAGGACATTTGTAGATATTTTAGGTTATTGGTATGGCATGAATACAATTATATAAACACATGAAGCATATCTAGATACATAGTTTATATGTTGAATCTTACTAATATCCATATAATATTTATGCATGACAACTCTTACGAATATCTGTAGCCGGTTTTGGTTGTATCGACAGTTTTGAATTGGTGTAGGATTTTCCGGTTTCGAAAAGGCATGTTATTTGAAATATACTAAAAAAGCAGAAAATTTTATACATTCACATAATTTTATGTATTGTTTATTCATATCATGTTAATCTTGAATGGATTAATAATCTACATTGTTGAATCGCTCACCCAGGGAAAAAAAATCTAGGCCAATACATTATTATCTCAAAATTCTAAAAAAATCCAAATAAATAGTTTAATACAACTTATGTATAATTTTATGCACTATTCCTGTAATTTTACGTCTTTGCAGTTGCTTAGGTAGATGCTATATATTTATGGTTTAATTTGTACTAGAACATTTTTTGTTATAAAACATACATATTTTTTTACTTCATGTTTCAAAGTACGTTACAAGTTCAATAAAATAAGAAGAATTACTACAAGGATTGTGCTAAAAATTGCTACAGATTAAGCCTACTACAACCTGTTCTATATATATTTTCCATCTCAGCCTCGTTTATTCATGATCCTTTTTTTTTCTTTAACTGTTGACTAGCCTCCCAATTTCCTTCTTCCCTAGTTACAATGTCGGTTGTCCATAACCTTGTATTGACAAGTTGATTCAAAATCTACAAGTAGTCAAAATAAACAATATATACATGTATCACATATGTATAAGATCCACTTGGTTAGAAAAAACATCGGGACTTCTTCAATGGAAGACATGTGAGACTTGTTTGATGTGTGTTTCTATTGTTACAATTTGGTTTTAAATCTTCATAATTTTTAACATCTAACTAAGACGGTTTTTATAATTTTATATACATAACAATAACAAAGCCTTCATCCCCATTTTTTGGGATCGACTGTATGAATCCTTTTCTTCCATTCAGCTTCGGTAAGGGATATGTCCTTTATAACATTAACAAAAACCATATCCTTCTTTTAAAACTTCAAATCCATGTTCATTTAGGTCTAGTTTTAGTCCTAGCGGCTCTTTTACCTACTATCTTATCACTCCTTACCGGCTCATCTATTGGTTTGCTTTGCGCATGTCCAAACCACCTAAGACGTCTTGTCCTCAATTGGCATCATCTCTATCTTCCCACGAACAAACTCATTTTTTAATCATATCTTTTAATGTGTTGCCATTCATCCATCTTAGAATTGTCGTTTTTGGACACTAATTTCCTTATAATTTTATATCCACTTTAAATATACATATTTTATATCAGAGTAAAGATATATAGTTATAAATATAAGTTGTATGATGGACATTATTTTAGATTGATCAAGTGTGCAGTGTGCTATAGTTAAAAGCCAATTTTTAAATGGGTTGGGTTCGACTAAGTTTAAAATAATTTGGTTTCTTGTATATATAACTTTTTAGTTGGTAGGGTCTTAAATATGTGGGGTTTTAATTTAATCCAAAAGCCTTCAAATGAGTTCATTATTGTATTAGTCATATTAAGAACACATTTGGCCTTTAATTTAACCTACAAACTTTTAAAGGTTTGCAAGTGGCTCCTACAAATCCTGACCAATTAAAAGTTGGCTCATATATATCTAACCTAACCCAAATTCTAATAAAAAAGAGGACGAAAGTCGACCATCTCTCCTATCCTCTCTTCTTCACTTTTTTCCTGGTGCCCCTCTTATCCCATCTATTTCTCTCTCCTTCCAGTTCCAGAAGAGCACAACAGTCCGACAACGACGTTGGCCCTATCGCCGACGTTCACACAAGCAGTCCGTTAGATAAAATGTTTTTTTTTTCCCGTTTTCCACTTTTGACGACTTATTGGTCGGTATCAATACCGACCTTTACAGGGTTAATACTGGCTGATATAGGGATGATACCTAAAGTTTTTGGCTGATTTACACCAGTTCTAGTTGAATCCTATAGTTTTGGCCAGTTTTGGATCAGTTCACAGCAAATCCGAACCAAAATGGTTGATACGTATTCGTTGATACTTCGTAGTTTGCAGTATCGGTCGATACCGATACGGTTTGGCATGTCCTGATCCGATACCGACCAATACTGACCGATACCGACATTGGGGGTCTCTTTTCGGCCAATTCGGCAAAGAAAATTGAACGAAAAGACCAATCAACAAGGGTGTAAAAGCATAATAAGGTTGTAAAAGCATGTAAAAGAAGAAAATTTATATATCGTATGTAAACCAATCGACAAATGTGACTACTATTTCGTTCAATTTCAAAACTAGTAAGAAACAACACTGGAAATATTTAAAATTTTGCCTAAATGTATAAAATATAGTTTGTAAAATGTTAATAACTTTTTAATAATTATTTGTTTTCCTGTACCAAAAAAATTCGATACTCCGATTCGAAACTGTCAATACTGCATATACCGCCGATTCCGATACTCATAGGAATGGTCCGATACCGATTCCGATACCGATCTGCGAACCTTGCTTCAAAGTTCAAACTTTGATTTTAGCTAATAATTATGTTCCAGGAACTTGTAGAAATCTTTCGTTGCAAAGTACTGTTCTTATATCTCAATTATGTTGCACACAATCTGAGCGTGTCAGATCACGCTCAATCACATTTTATGTAGTTTTGGATCCTAGAGAAGGGGACCATTTCAGACATGACAGTCAAGTACTATGTTGGATACGTGTGATATAAGAAAACAGATATGATCCTCTAGAGGGTTACCATGCAACCTGTGAATTGGGAATTCAAGTTTTGATTTTGCTAAGAAAATGGACTAAAAGGATATTTTAAGGTTTTTTGCTAGACTGGAGTAGAGATGTAATAGGGAAAAGAAAAGGATCAAGTGGATTTTTGTTTGGTTGTTAGAGAAAGGGAAGTGAGGAAGAACTTCCTTTTATGCACTCAACTAGTTGTAACTTGTAAGTGTGCCCTAAAAAGTTAATTGCTCAACTTTCATTTTACTCACTAGTGATATGACTTCAAAAGTGAAACCTTGAATTCTTTCACTCTCAACCTTCAACCATTTAGATGGTGTAAGATCAAGGTTTGCAGTATAGCTATAGGCCATATCGTACCGATTTGGGTCCATCTTCTTGATCAAATACTGACCCCATTGCTACTGGCCTATACCGAAATTTGGGGTTCTCTTCATGGTCAATTCAACAAATTAAAAGGAAAAAAAAAGTAAAAGAAGAAATAAGTATTGTCACACTGATTCGGTTGTGCCAAAGATGAACATTCTAAAGCATTTTTGCTTTAATCTTTACCATTTTTCGAAGTTGTATATCTTCAAAGAATCCATCCATTTTAATATTATTCTATCAAAATTATCTATCGTTGATGTACTTTGTCTAAAAACAAGTAAAGCAACAACGATATCTATTGTGAGTGGACGTTCAACAATTTTGAATATTACTCCATCCAAAAATAACGAGTAAAAACTTATAAGAGATTGAGGTATGGGTATTAAGAAGAACATTGTTCATGTCGAAAATAGTTATGGAGATGGGGTCGGAGTTGGACTTAATCTTCTTCAATACTAAGTGTTTATATGTTTTAAGCAGAATTAATGGAGCTTGGACCATTTTAACTTTTAACTATTCTAGCCTGTGGTTGCCTTGAAGTTGAAAATGACTACAATGCAACTAGTGGTGATTTCCGTCACGCGGCATCCTTTCCGACTTCTTTTTACTGACTTGTGCTCCCTTTATATGGGTTACAGTATGATAGCATGATTAAAGACTACTTGTCATGATTTATTTTTTACTTAGTGTTCAATTGGTTTGATGAAGGAGCTAAAATTGCTTGCAAGCTAACCTTGTGATATAATTTCATTTTAGACTTTAATTCATCTTTGTTCCTCTATATTAAATTCTCTTTTATTTGTTCAGAAGATGAAGAGTTTGAACCAGCGCCACCTGCTTTGAAAATAGAACTGGCAAAGGGAATGTGGGATGACGAAGATGCAGACGATCAAGATGTTAAAGAATCCTGGGAAGATGATGAAGATACTACACAAGTGATATTCTGTTGTATGCTTTACTCTTCATAGTTTGTTTATTGAGTAACAGAAGAATGACTCGAGTACAAGGAGATTACTCCTGAAATGACAAAGCTTTACTCTTCGTAGTTGTTAACTTTCAATAAGTACTGCTTGTTGGAGGTTTCATGAACTTAGCAAACCATAGGAGTTAGGGTCCCTTAAATCTGTCATATTTTTACATACATCCCCGAAATCTTGTTATTTGCTTAGAAGTTCCTCAAATCATAAAAAAATGTGAGTTATGAGTCCTTCTCCTTTTGTGATAGTCAAGAATTAAATAAATCATTTAATTAATAGTGTAAAAAGACCCTTTCAACCTTGTCTTCTTCCTCCATACTTCTCTCTCTTCCTTCCCTCTCCACCACCTCGAAGCCCACTAGTCTTCTTCAATTTTCCTGATCACCAATTCTTTCTCCATTTTCTCTCTTCTTCCACTCACCACTTTAAAGCATCACCAACACACCCCGCACCCCACTCTGAACTATTACCAACTCACCCTCCACCACTCTAAACCATCACTAAATCATCCTCACTCTCCTTCCCCTCCTGCCTCCATGTCTCACCTGTTACTCGCATGGAAGAGGGGCATGACCAGAAGAGGGGGAGGAGGAAGAAGATGGATGGGGATAAAACTGTCAAAAAAAAATCGTCTCACTTAACATAATATTCTAGTTTTTTTTTTTCATGGATTAAGTTCTAACTCAATTGTTAATGATTTGAGGAGCTTCTAAGCAATCACTAAGATTTAGGGGATGTGTGTGAACTGTGATAGATTTAAGGGACTTGTATGCAAAAAACCGTAGGAGTTATTATTTATGTCTTAGTAAGCCACACATTATTTTAAAATTATAATGCTTGCAATGTACTTCTCTAATTGGGGCGTCACTTCTTTTTTATGTTTTAGTGTAACTTGCAAGTTTCTTCATCTAGAAGGAAAGAATTAGGAAACAAGGATATGCTACAACTTTTGCATTTGATATGTGGGTGGTAGATAAAGCACTAATACTCATTTGGCTACCATATCTTGTATTCTTGTTGTTGAAGTGTTGAGAGATTGTGGTTAAGAACTCATATATCTTCCTTCCTTTTTACTTGCATTATGTGAAATCGTAAGAAACTTTTTTTAACGAACTCAATTACTGATTATATTTACTTCTATATTGTGCTGGTGAGTGTCAAAGTAGATTATTCATTCAATGGTCTCTATATTTTGGCAAGGAACTAGTAAGTTATTGTTCTTGAAAATACATATTAGGGACTAGGGTACATGATTTCTCCTTTGGTCATTTTCTAATAAGAGCAATGCGAACACCTGCATGGACACAAGAATATTTCAACTGTCAAGAAATGTAACAGAGGTTGACTCTGTCAGGCATTTCTCTCTCTCTCACACACACACACACTCTCTCTCTCTCTCTCTCTTAAAGGGTATTTGGTGAAAGCTGTTAAAGCTTTCTCAATAGTGGATACCAAGTTTAGTGTGTCGAGATATGCTTATAGATAGAGAGGGGCCATTTATATTGTTCTCATGATCAACTTAGCTGATTGGGCACAATAGTCGATAACTTGTAACTTTAGCTAGGCCTAATGCACCAACTTGCTGTGCTGACTAATTTTTTATTGGTAGTTTTAACAAATAGAACATCTTTAGCCTAATTGCAAGTTCCGGTTGACCTTGTTGAGAAGTTGGCTCGACAATAATGGACTTGTTTCATTTTTGGAAAAGAGGGTACAACCTAGAAGTTACTGGATATGGGACTAAAAGAAGGCTAATAATAAATACTAAAGCAAAATGAATAAAAGGTAAGCTATCTCCTACGGACCTAATAATCCAACTTTTTTTATCAAGGTGGACATATGTTATAAGTCCTCATGTGGTTTGAGCATTCTTCTCCATTTTCCCTTGTTCCAAAGTCCAAACCTTAACACTAGGTAGATTTCTCTTATCTGACTGGTAAATGTATGAAGAATTTTTGTATTGTCATTTTATAAAGCATTGCATGATACTTTGTAGGTTCCAAAAGTTGTTAGATATTTAAACCCTTCATATGGTGTTATTTGTTAATATCGGGTGCTAGACATTCCTAATTACACTAGTACAAACCGAAATTGGTGTCATACCCATATAATGTCCTATTTATGTCTGTTTAACATTGGATGTGACCAAGTTTTACATCATATTTTGGACTTTAACTAAACAGAAGTATTGGGGTATTGAAAACACATTTTTGTGAAGTCATTTTCATATCTTTTCCATTCTAGCATTTTCAGTGTTCTAAAAATCAGCCTAGGCGCTAGGCGCCGGCCCACCGCACCGAAAACCCCCTAGGCGGTGGGTTAGGCGGCTAGGCGGGCCCTAGGCGCTCCTGGCGCCCCTAGGCGGCCATTTTTTTGATTTTTTTGATTTTGTTTATTCTTAGTTTTATTTTGGATATTTGTTTGGGTTTTAAGATAGTATTTGGATTTTAGAACATTGAAATTTCAAATTTCAAATTTCAAAATTTAAAATTTCTAAAAAAATTTATAAAAAAATCTAGGCGGCCGCCTAGGCGGGCTAGGCGCTAGGCGGACCTCCGCCGCACCGAGTCCGCCTAGCGATTTTTAGAACACTGAGCATTTTTTTTTCCCTTCTTTATTACTGCAATGGTAAGGGAAACCCAGCTTTTTCTCCCCTAATTCCTAATACTTTTGTGTTATATGGAAGAAGAAGAAGAGGAGGAGGAAGAAGAAGTGTTCAGCATCAAGAACCGTTTCAAATTACTTGATATAAACATGAACAATCACTCACATATCATCAACATTTTATGACTAATATCTAATTCCTCAAACTACATACTCTTATCAAGCCAATTATAGCAAAATGCCCCATATCAAGAACAGAACACCTGTTCCATAATTTTATCAAGATATCAACATACAACTCTTGTACAAACAAAAGCGAAAAAAACAATCCATCAGATGATGTAGAAGAAAGCAAATAAAATGACATGAAAATGCATAATAGATATTGATAAATAGCACAAAGGTAAAGACTGAACCGTAGATAAATCTCTAGCAATATTTAGAACCTACAAATAGCGTACATTGTTTACTGAACTGAAACAAGAAAGATCTTCATATATTTCCAAAACGTGGGGGCATGGCCTGGTGCGACGGTAAGGCTTGTCGTTTGCATTGTGGACGCTGCAGGTTCGAGTCACAGAAACAACCTCTCCAGTATATGGGGATGAGGCTGTGTACATCTTGACCCTCCGTATACCTTGCATAATACCTTGCATAAGTGGGAGCATCATGGCACTACAAGGCCCATTCTTATATTTCCAAAATGTTGTGGGAGAAGTTTATCTAGTGTTAAAGGTTTGGAGCAAGAAAAAAAGTAGTAGTGGGGCAGAGGTGAGTAGTTTTAAGATCATAGAGCGGTGTATGTTTTGTTTACCTTTTTTTCCTTTGACAAGAAGGGTTTTTCTGTTGTGGGGATGTTAGTGGTTCTTATGTCATCCTAATGGTAGATATGTCAAATAAGAGGACCAATTTATAGTTCAGTGCCTTGCATACCTTTGTGATCCTAACTAGTCTTTTAGATCTAGTTTTCTGTTCTATTTGAATACTCACTTTACCTGTATGCTAGCACAACACAGGCACAAATTGTGCGAAATTTCAATATAGAACACATTGGACAGATGGATATATCCAACCCTTACCTAATCCAAGTTGTGACCAATAAATAAATCTTGATTCTTAATTATTTGTAGAATGATAATCAAATATTATAGGTCAATGTTACTGCTGTTAGACATGTTCTTCTTTTCCAACTATTATTCTTTTTATCTAAATTTTCCACTTGCAAAATATCTTTGATTTTTGTATTCACAACATGCCTTTTCTTGGTGATTCCAGTTGTTCAGGCATTTGGTCCTCTATGAGTTTCATGGATTTTTTGCTGCTTAAGGAGTTCTGGTTTAGCTTATTGTTTAGCTTATTAATACTTGATCACATTTCAAATATGTTTAAACAAATCTGTCATTTGAGCACAATAATATAGTTTTTAAAAAAAATTGGGCTTGGAGAGAACATAGGATACAACTTGTAATGTTTCAGGAAATATTTATCGTGTATTTTGTTGATACAGACAACCAAACAGGAGCCTCCAGCTGAAAAGACGACGCTGAAGCCTGGTGCTAAAGCAGCTGGAAAGAAAGCAAAGCAGCCTGAAGCTGTCGTGTCAAAGGTCACGGATGAAGTCCTTTCAGATCCTCTTGCGGAGAAGCTTCGTCAACAAAGGTAAAGTTGAAGTTAAAAAATTTCAGCTGAAAACATTTTGTCTCTGCCTTTCCTAATGGTTTAATGGATTTAGCCTGAATCTACCCAAAAGTAGCCGACTTTCCCTTAAAATTTCGGTGAGTTTTTTTTCCTTCTTCCCTACATGTCCCTGTAATTCAAGAAATAATGGCAGAAGTCCCCATGACTTTTCAACCCTCCCGATGATCCCTGGGAAGCCGGATAATATGTCCTGGATCCCTGGATTCAACAAGTACTCACATGTACTATACAATATCGTACATACAGTACCAAATCTATATATTCTTGATTCAGTCTGTTTATGAAATGACCCAAAAGCCCCTTATGCTACCTGTTAACTCATCGTGGCTCACTTGGCCACTACCACATGGTGCCCACCCCCTAGCCACTTCAGATTATTTCCTGTCACCCTGTGCACTAGCCACTCACAAACAGTCTTGCTGATATTGCTGATATAAGGCATTTCCTCTGGCAGACTTGTGGAGGAAGCTGATTACAAGTCAACTACTGATTTATTTGCTAAGAAAGGTGACGAAAAGAGTCTGGATAACTTTATCCCCAAATCAGAGGGTGATTTCATGGAGTATGCCGAGCTGCTTTCTTATAAGATTCGACCTTATGAGGTACATAAATATTGATGATAGTCTTGAACTTGTGCACATATTATTCCTTAAAAACATTTCCTGTGCACATATTAACCTGCAATTTTTTCTCTTACCAGAAAAGTTTTCATTACATTAATCTTCTTAAAGCTGTTATGAGGCTCTCTATGTCCTCACTGAAAGCTGCAGATGCGAAAGACATAGCTTCCTCAGTAACTGCAATTGCAAATGAAAAGCTCAAAGCAGAGAAAGAAGCCAATGCTGGCAAGAAGAAGCAAGGTGAGTATTATTGCAATTGGCAGTAACTATTAGTTTTCCCATGAAACTTGTGCTGTTAGGGAAACCCATAATCTGATTAGCATATCCGGTTACTTTAAAATTAAAAAATAGCAATCATAAAAATATGAGCATAAATGATAAGTATATTGATTCATTGAACATTACTTCCGAGTAGCTTAATGTACAACCACATAAAATTCGAAACCTGATATGAGACCCGAATCCGATTCCAAATAAGAATAGAGTTCGGGTTTGGATATTACATAAATCCTACCAGATCCAGACCTGTTGACATCCCTACATAAAACCAAGGTTCGCAATATCAGCTGTTACCCGAATCGGCTGTACTGTATCCTTTATGGCTAAATCCCAATTTGATATTGACCGCTTGCGAAACTAGCCTATACCGAGATTGACACTCTTCCCGTAAAAATTAAAAAGGAAAAGTGAGAACTATTAAAAAAACTGGTGTCAATGTTCCTTATTGACACATTATGAGCATTTTCTTTGTTGAAGTTGTATATATTTCTATTCATAACTTCCATCAATGAATCATAATATTATTCCATTTAAAGCTCACAATACACTAAAAATAATACATTGAACTATGCCTAAATATATGAAAATAGTTTTTATTTTTTTAGAATAATAATAATTATTGATTTTGACATGGTAATCGAAGAAGTCCGATCCGAAACCTCCAAAACTGCTGAAACCACCTATACCAATACTCATAAGAGCCAAAGCCGATTTGGATATCGAAATTTCAAACCTTGATGAAACAACTATGTGCCAACTCTGCCTTGTATTTATTTGTTTGTGTTGCAGGGGCAAAGAAGAAGCAGCTTCATGTGGATAAACCAGATGATGATATTGGCACGGGGCTTTACGATGTTGCTGATGATTACGACTTCATGTGAGTTGCTCAAATGCAGTTCTCTTGAATTTCAACCTGCGGCACGAGTTGAGGGCGTTATGAGTTTGAGGGTGTCGGAGTCCTGGTGCGATTGTTGCTTCTTGGCTGCCTCCACTGTTTATGGAACGCTAGGAGCATAACGGGAGTGTATTATTTAGTGGTATTGTGCCAACTATTGCTGTTATGTTCACAAGGAATGAGGTGTTTTGTACTCAGCATTTTGGTCTCTGTTAGTGGTGGTGTTTTTGGATAGTTGGAAAAAGTGAGTCATTATTGTATTTTAGGACATACCAATTAGAGTGCGTTTAAATACCAACATGACCGTTGATTCGGCTTTTATTTGTCATCTGATAGAGGCTATTTCTGTATAGATAGTACTACGTAAAGATTTATGCTGAGGTAGATCTCTGGTGCGACGACGTCGTCGGCTTGTTTGGAGGAGAGGGGATGACTATTTCCTTGCTCTCATGGTTTTGAAGATGAATACATGATAATCTGTTTCTTTTGGATATTATATATATATATATATATATATATATATATATATATATATATATAGTGGCCTAGTCAGAATTTTTGTCTAGGGGGTACGACACCTTTTTTTTTTTAATAATAAATACATTTATTGTTTCAAAAATATGAGATATTTGTTGTATTCTTCTCACTGAAAAAATCAAGTTCTCCTTTTTAGTTCAATGTTGACTAGGAGTTCTCATACTCGTCTTTATATTAGTTTTTTTTCACTTACTCACTTGTGAGTTGTTGTGGACTAATTATGTGGGCCACACGTGCGTGTCGTCGCCGTCATCCGACCCAGTTCAGTTCGGCACGTAATGTATACGTGCCCACATCCCTGCCCATGTCCCAATTTTAAATTTTCAAATGCATCCCCTAAAAAAAGGGTCTTCGTCGAACAATTTCAATCCAATCCATAAAATATGGGGTGGTTCTATAATACAAAATCAGCTGGCTGGTTTTGGAACATTAATATATATATATATATATATATATATATATATATATATATATATATATATATATATATATATATATAATTTCGGTTAAGCAAAAAAAAAAAAAAAATGCCATAAGAACCATCAACAAGCATGAAAAAGGAAGAAAGAAATCGTTCTCATTTTATTGGTTTCAAGCGAGAATATATATATTTGCTCTTAAGAAATATATATATATTTAACTGAACCCACACGTGCTGGTAAAAAGAAGAATATATATATTTGCTCTTAAGAAATATAAAATATTTTTGAAATTGCAGTTATTGATTTATCTTCTTAACCGTACAAATTAAAATCTTGCTTGAGTAGTCTAAGGATAACATAATGCAAAAAAGAGAGATCGAATGAGAAATCGAATAGATAGTATAAGGATAATGTAAAGTACTTTGGGAACAATCGAAGATGCTTAAGAATTGAGAACCCGATTTTTGCTCTTAATCATCATGGATTTTTGAAATAGTATCCTTTTTTTTAGAAAAAATCTCAACGAAAAACATGCAACAACAAAAATAACTCTCTCTCTCTCTCTCTCTCTCTATATATATATATATATATATATATATATATATATATATATTTACTGTAACGAAATAAATTTTGTATAAATTAGCGCAAACGAAACAACTTCGAAGAAATTAGCAATAACTAAACTTGGCGTCAACCGAGATAGCGGAAAAACTGATAGAAAGTACGGACCGGACTGACCCGACCTTCAGCTCAAGGTGTTAATAGGGCCGGGCGGCCCGGAACCCGGGCCGGGCCTGCCCGAGCCCGCCGCCTTTGTAGCCCGACCCGGCCCTATTAACCCTACCAAAAAACCTTTACAACAACTCTATTTGGAGGGTAGGGGGATAATTTGGCTTCAAAAAAATCCTATAAATATGTCATGAATCACATTTTTCAAACAAAAATAATTCATTCCATCCAAAAAAATAATAATAATAAGCTCACAAGAAGGTTTCAAGAAATTTGTCCAAGCAATTCCGGTGCTCTACGACTTCCCGATAAAGCTCCGAACCCCGATCCAGTTTTTTTTTCTTCCCTTCCTCTTTCTAATTGTTTTTCTTAAATTTACATTAACAAAATATGAAAAAATAATTTTTGGTTTATTTTATTTTTGGTATCCTCCCTCTTTATAATTGTTTTTCTATTTTTATTTGTCTTTTTAAAATGGCCGGACAAGTTTCAAACCAATCTACTGACGCTGCCGAACATACTTTTGAATATTATAATACTTTTTTTTTAGCAAAATCCTATTCCTCAGAATTTAATTGGTTCACCTTCTGAAATTGCTAGCACTACCAAAATATTGTAAAGAGAAAGCAAAAATCAAAATATTGGAATTTTTTTGTTATTTTTAATGAAACTAAACTTGATGGCTCACTTGTTTTAGATCAGAAAGGTGACCCAGTTCCGTACGCGGCACAATGCAAGAAATGTTCTCACATATACAAATGAAAGAGGGGAGGTGGCACGGGTACCATATCAAGACACCAAGAAACCTGCTACGGCCCGAGCTCGATTCCGGCCCAAACTCAGACAAGTTTTGGAGGTGCCGCGGGTTCTTCAATGAGTAAGTTTTTTTATTCAGCTGCCCGTCATAAAACTGAATTGACTAAATATATTATTACTAATGAACTTTCATTCACTTCGGATGAAAGTGAATCTTTATATGATTTTGCCACAATTGCTTTAAATCCATGTTTTAGTAAAGTTACTAGAGGCGCCGCTAGAAAAGAGGCTAAGAGACTTTTTAAGGAAATGAAAGTTGCTTTAAAACAAACATTGTCGCATGTTAGTAAAATATCTATTATTTCTGATATTTGGACAAGTAAGCAAAATTATGCTTATATTTGTATCACGGCACACTACATAGATTTACAATGGATGTTGCAAAAGCGCATCGTATATCTAAAAACTTTGGAATTTCCACACACGGGCTTTGTAATTGTATGTGCTATTTCAAAACACGTGCGTGACTTTGATATTCATCATAAAATATTGTATGTATCTTTTGATAGTGCTAGTAATAATAATTCTGCTATATCTTCATTGTCCTTACTATTTCAGCCTATTTTGGAAGGTAGATTATTGCATGTTAGGTGTGCTTGCCACATTATTAACTTAGTTGTAAAAGAATATCTCAAATTTTTTTAGTACATATTTAGAGATTCTTAAACATTGTTTACACAGCTTGAACACGTCTCCAAGTAGGCAACAAGCTTTTAAAGCCACATGTGCACATTTTAGAAGATTTGTTAAGGATGTACCACATAGATGGAATTCAACATATTTAAGGTTGAAATCCGCAATTACCTTTAGGGATGTTATTACATATTTTTGCAATATGGATCACAATTTTGAATATAGAGTAACTGAAGATGATTGGATATTTGCTTCTTCTATTTCTGAATTTTTAGAAACTTTTTACAATGCTACATGTACTCTTTCGGGTGTTTATTATCCTACTTCTTGTTTAGCTTTACGAGAACTTTGTAACATGTCTTACTTATTTTCTAAATATAGAAATGTTCTTAATTTTGACTATGTTGTAAAAAAATGAAAGTTAAATTCACTAAATATTGGGGGTGATGTACCTCTTTTATATTGTTTGTCTTCCATGTTTTATCCTACGATCAAAGTAGAGGGTGTAAAGGCTTTGTTAGATGTCTATGCAGAAAACATGGATATTGATGTTACTGACTTGAAAGTAGAACTGAAGGTAGTGTTGAAAAGATTAGTTGTGTCAACCCGACCAACTCAAGTAGGTACTAGTAGTAGCTTTGGCTTAGTCGACCACGCCAGTCGTATACTAAAAAGGAAGAAACAAAAATACTCTTCCCAACCCACTCAAGAGTTGTCTTTATATCGAAGTTCTTAGGAAGAAGAACATGAATCTTCAAATCACTTCACCATTTTAGAATGGTGGAAAAAATACGACTAAAGATTTTCTATACTTTCTACCTTAGCACGTGATCTACTAATGGTCCCGGTGTCCACGGTAGCATCGGAGTCATGTTTAGTGTAGGATCAAGGATTTTGAGCATAAAGAGGAGCCGGTTGAAGCCACAGATCTTGGAAGCTTGTGTATGTGTTCAAGATTGAATTTTAGCAGAAAAAAGAATCCAAAATAAGAGAGATGAAGCTGCTGACATCAACGAGCTGGACTTTGAATCGCTTACAATGGGTGAAGCTTTTGGAACCGAGCAGGAATAAGAATGACTCAAAGGTATGACCAAAAAAACAAAACAAAAACAAAAAACTTAGAAAGAAAAACTTAAAAACAAAACTTAAAAAAACACCAAAAATCAAAAAAAAAAAAAAACAAAACAAAACAAAACAAAACAAAACAAAAAAACAAAAACAAAACAAAAGAAAAGAAAGAAAGAAAACTTACAAAACAAAACCAAAAACTTAAAACAAAAAAACAAACAAAAATAACTTAGAACAAAAAAAAAACTTAAAACAAAAAACTTAAAACAAAAACAAAAACAAAACAACCAAAAAAACACAAATTTAAAACAAAACAAAAAAACTTAAAATAAAAAACAAAAAAAAACATAAA
This sequence comes from Iris pallida, assembly GCA_029216955.1. NCBI lineage: Eukaryota > Viridiplantae > Streptophyta > Magnoliopsida > Asparagales > Iridaceae > Iris > Iris pallida. Next base: position 16,798 of record JANAVB010038951.1, read on the forward strand.
CTTGAAACAATTTTTTTTTAACTCCGCCTATGACAAGCAAAGCTTGCATTGCTGGTCCCAAGTCCGGATAAAGGAGGAGGAAAAAATTAAAACATAAAATTAAAACTTAGAAAGTAACAAACAAAATAAAATAAATTAAAAGAAAACTTCAAAAGAACAAAATAACAAAATAACAAAATAAACTTAAAGGAAAATAAAACAAAACAAAAGAACATAAAATTTAAAACAAAAACAAAAAAACTTTAAATCAAATTAAAAAAAAACAATAGTGGACCGGACCGGCCGGCCCGCGAAACCGGCCCACCCGAGCCCGTTGCCCGGCCTGCCCGTTGAACCGGACCGGCCCAGCCCTACCCAAGCCGGGTCATTGGGCCGGGCTAGGCTCCAATCTCCCGAATCGGGCCGGACCGGCCCGTTGCTGCCTCCGGTCCGGACTGGATCTGGACCAAGTCCGATTGGACCCAGTTTTCTGGACTGCCGTCCGGTTCGGACCGGACCGAATTACACCTTGACCTTTAGCCCTAGTTTACCTGGGCCCGCCGCCCGGAGCGGGTTTGACAATGACACGAGCCAACTCCTACAGTCTTAGTAACTCCGGACGGGACGACCCTACAGAAGTCGGAGCTGTCCGATCAAACCATTTGTTAGGAAACGTCCCATCGCAGTAACGGAAGTAAAAGAAAGACCCCTTTCGGATTGGACGGCCGAGATCGAGCACTGTACGGCTTTAAGATTCTCGCCGAAACTAAAGTAAATATAGCAGATTTTTTCATCCTAAGTAATATAATTTAATGATATTGTGTGTAGGGGGATACGTTTGAAAATTTTCAATTGGAGGGATGACCCTCCAACTGAGTTGGAGGGCTGGATGGGAGCCCTCCAACTCAGTTGGCGGGTTGGTGGGAGCCCTCCAACTCAGTTACCAAAATGCGTACAATCATAGAGGTACAACTAATTAACTCTCCAACTGAGTTGGCGGCTCGAAGTGGGTCCCTCCCCCAAAACGTTCAGTAGCTCGCCAACTAAGGGCTTGTTTGGTAACAAGGATTTGTATTTGGATTTGGATTTGGAAATCCAAATCCAAATCATGAATTTTCAAATCCAAATCCAAACTCAAATCCAACTCCAACCAAACATAGGATTTTGTAAACTAAAATATGATTAACAATTATGATTAATAATTATGATAATAATATATTAATTAACAAAATAAAAAATTATTAATTAATTATTATATTTAAAACTATAGTTATGATTAATAATTAAATTATGATAATAGTTATGATTAATAAATATTATAATTATGATTTATAAAGGTTATAATTACATATTTAATTGATGAACCGTAAAATTATTAGTTAAGACTATAACGTTGACTAGTAAATTATTATTTAAAATTATTATAATATAGTTATTAAATTACTAAATTATAAATTATTTGTGATTAAAATATTATTAATTAAGATTACAATAAAATATTAATTAATAAATTATTAATTAAGATTATAATAAGGCCAATAAATTATTAGTTATGATTATAATTAGATACTAATTAATAAATTATTACTTAAGATTATAATTATCATTAATAAATTGTTAATTAAGATTATAATTATAACTAATAAAGTTATAAATTATTAATTGAGATTATTATAAAATATTAAATAATAAAACTATTAGTTAATAAATATTAATTTCAATTATAATTACGATAACTAACTGTTAGTTAATTTTTTATAAAAATAATAACTAACTATTAGTTATACAAAAAAATTAACTTTTAAAATTATAATAATAAGTAATTTTTATTTAACTAATAGTTAATTCTTAATTAACTATAAATTAAATATTTAAAAAAATTATTAAAAAATAATATATAAGAAATAAGAAATTAATTATTAATTAGTATTAACGATAAACCAATTCGCAAGGTGACTACTATTTTATTTAGTTTCAAAATTAATAAGAAAAAATACAAGGAATACTTAACATTATGTCTAACTATATAAAGTATATATTTCTAAATTTTAATAATTATTTGTTTTAACAATACAAGAAAATTTTAACGATACAAGATATGATACTCATAGGAAGGGATCTTAATACCCATACTAGGAATCTTGATCCTAGGCACAATATTACATGCCAAGATCGCATACATTCATACTTCATAAGGATATAAATACATATATTATTTGCAGCTAAGTATAAACCCTATAACAAAAATACATATATTACCTGCCAATATATTTTTGGTTATGTTAACATTTGGTCTCGTTCGTTTAACCGGAAAAAAAAAAATCAATTTGTTATTTTTTTCTTTAAAAAGTTACAATTATATCAATTTTTGTTCTGTTTGAAAAAACCAAAAGATGGAAGAAAAAAAATGAATATTTAGAATGGAAAGTGAATCCTTGAGTGAATATTACCTGCCACGATCGCATACATTCACACGTGCCTCCCCAACCCGCCAACTGAGTTGGAGGGCTGGCAGGAGCCGCCAACTCAGTTGGAGGGCTCCCATCCAGCCCTCCAACTCAGTTGGAGGGTCATCCCCCCAATTAAAATTTTTTAAACGTGCCCCCCTACACGCAATATCATTAAAATATATTACTTAGGATAAAAAAATTCGTAAATATAGCGGGGGCATCGTCTTGTCAGCTACTGTGTCCTCTGTCGGGAATAAACCATGCATCCGTCTCTGTCGATGTGGGGCCACCATGTCTGTGGTCCCCACCTTGAAATAATTTTAAAAACAACTTATCAATTACAATATTGTATTTTTCTTGCTGTTGGAAGTTAGGAACTTGCAAATTCGGGAAATTGAAGGCGGTTTTTTTTTTTTTTTTTTTGCAAATTATCTTTTTCATGGAAATATATTTATGTACATTACAATGAAGTACGTAAATCCAAAGTTACAAATTGTAGGTAAACCAACAAAAAAACCCGGCATGGTTCGCATAGTACACGTAGGAGCCACCGGTTCATAATGATGAGAAAGTAGTTGTCTTTTGCTATTACATGTCTATTTATGCATTCCCCCTGTCTATGATCGTTCGCAGTTCGCACGCCTCTTAGAAGATAATGATGACAAATATATATATATATATATATATATATATATATATATATATATATATATATTTAAACAATGGATAATTGTGACGAACTCGTCTACATTGGGGCTCGAACTCCGACCACTTAGGCCACATGCATCTCACTTAACCACTAGGCTAGAGGTCATATATATATATATATATATTGTTGGAGTTTGGCCTTTTGTTTTGGAATTTTAGTCCCACATCGGCTAGCCCAAAGGAGTTGTATCTCTATATATTAGCTATGCTCTTTTAGAGATGCACATGTGGTGTGAAGGTGCACATGGGTGTGCCATGTGGGGGTATTTTTCTAATGAAAAAAAGGCTAAATCAACAATGAAGCATTCATGCTTTTTGCTCTTGGAAAATTTATTTTCATTGGAGCTAGTAGGGGCTTAGCGACTCGGACTCGGGCTCATGAGGCGTAATGTGGCATTTTGTTGGCGCACTTTGCACGTCAGCATCGTCGCTAGGTGCATAGTGCGCTCGTTGCGCGAGCCTCTTGCGCAGCCGATTGCGCGGTGCGCAAGTGGCGCACGTAGCGCAGTGTGCTAGTTGCGCGCGTTGTGCGCAAGTTGACTCAGAACGTGTCTATACACGATTTGAGCGGTTACAGCACGTTCGGGACGGCTTTTCTCACGTCCCGAACGTTCTGCTAACTGGACAGTTACTGCGCGGACTTATATAAGGCTCTCTTCTCTCTCACAGTAGAAAAAACAAGTAATAGAATATAGAGTACAGAAGTATTTTTTAACACAAGTACATAGTTCAAAATTCCTTACGAATTCCCACAGACTTTGAGAGAGAAGAGTAGCGTTGCACCAGCGTCACTTAGCGCCGCAGGAGTCCGCTGCCATCCGAGGAGTCAGAAGAGCAGAGTGTTCCAGAGTTCTCCGACGAACTTGCTGGTTTCTAGAAGCTATTCGTGTGGGGCGAATTAAGCTTTGAGCAACGGTGATCATTCACCCCAGCAGGCCATCTTCCATCTTTCGCCTGTCATCGCTGCTGCTATTAGCATTTCGTGTAACACTCCAGAACCAGAATACTGAAGAGCGGGGGCATACATAGCCAGCTACGTATAATGAAATGGAATCCATCCCACTATACGGTCACGGCTGTCTAGATATATGAGGGTTTAACTACAATCCAACAGTCTCCTATGGTCAATAACAAGCCTAATTGTCTCAATCTCAATGCAAGCAAGCAAAATTACAAAATGTAAGATCACCAAATATACAATAGTAAGGCGTCCCAAACATTACATATCCAGCTGATCATGAAGCTAGTCGTTACAAAAATGTGAGAACTAGCAAGAGTTTAGTCATACATGATCAACCCTAGGATCTGTCAATCATGCTACAGCCCGTAGGCAGACAATAATAGGGTATGCAATACGAGCTAACAGGTGCTCGCCGGCTAAACGCCTCAAAATAGAATTTTACAATAGAGTGGGAGAGCAAAAATAACCCACTCGTTGCCCTGGTCACGCCTGATGGTCACCATCGGGCTGGAAGGTCGGTAGATCCTCTGAGGTAGCTCCGAAATCTGGCCACACAAAACCAGCTGGGTCAGATCCCAGAAAGAGCAAGTGCCACAAAGGAGGCTCACTTAAGAACTAAAACCAGCACATCAGAAAAATGATATTAAAGCAGTTAAAAGAACTTGAAATAAAAGAATAACAACCATCAAAATGGAGCACGAGGGAACCATTCAAGTAGCCGGGTCACAACCCTTAAACCAAACAAGGACCGGGGTTGTAACCCTTCACTTGAATAGAACTCCGTCTCCAAATCTTGTTGATAAGGTAAAACTTTACAAGCATGACGTGGGGTGCAATAATACAATAAACGAAGAGAGGACTTAGAACTGTTCCGGAAACCAGGTTACAACCCTTAAACCAAACAAGGACCGGGGTTGTAACCCTTCGTCTGAACAGAACTCAGCCTCTGATCTTTATTGCTAAAAGTAAAAATCATGCGATCAAGCCTGCAATAATTGAGCACTGAAACTATACCATACAATTGTTTCCGGCCAATCAATGACTACGGCTTTCTACATTAGCTAACTAGGATTATCACCACATGTAGTGAGATGTTCCTCCAGCCACAAGCCCTGCAGCTAATCCAGGTTATCCAGGCGACTTGGGTTCATTTAAGTAGTGCATCATTCTTCCACATATCAATGAGTTTGGACTTGTGCCCTACTCGTCGGCAGGCTGCAAGTCCCACAATGGTGGCCGGGATAACGGGATCGCCTGTAGCTGGAGAAATCTCTCATGACTACTGAATTATTCTAGTTATTAGCCTTAGCCATTTACAGTAGGTACCCCTGACCGTGGTACTCAGGGATCCCTGTCCTAGATATGATGCAAACATTATGGGTCCAATTGTACAAACACAATCACCCACGGTGTCCAGGCCATCCAATCTTGTCATGTCATGTTCACTGTCAGAAGTGCGCCGCGTCGGACCACTATCATGTCATGTCAAAAGTGCACCACAACGGGTCACCATCGTGTCCAAAAATAATTAATTTAGCACAAGTACACATATAATAATTAAATATTAAGAGGGACAAGGGCTGTAGGGGACTCATACGGCTCGGGCCCACAGTCACTTGCTCATACGGCTAAGCCATTAATACGTTCATGCGGTTCGTTATTGGTATGCGGCTGATGGATTCCTTAGGCCATATACGGCTAGCTACTGAGAAGTGCATTAAAGAAATGCATTAAGGGTTGTATTAGAGAATTCTAAGCCAAATGCATTAAAGCAAATGAAATGCACTAAAGCATTTGCTATGCGGCTGTGATTGGGAAAATGCCTTAAAGCAAATACATTAAGCATATGCGGCTGGCCTTTCAAGAAAGTGTATTAAAGCATTAATATAACTATTTAGGCCCTAAGTGCATAAAAACATACATATATATAATATTAAGGTCTTAAATGCATAAAGCATTAAGTAATACATTAGGAGTAATAGGCCTTCAAAAGCCTATGCGGCTGGTACCGTAAATGAATGTAAAAAAAATTTAATAATAATAATAATAATAATAATAAAATGCATTAAGGTAATGCATTGCCATGCCATATGCGGCTGGCTTATGCTTATGCGGCTCATATACACTAGTCTCCATGCGGCCAGCTTGGTATTCCAAGCTTAACATGTGAATGCATGTATTAATGCATTTGTGAATTGCCATGTGTTAATGCATGTGTATGGTGGCTTGCCATGTGTTAATGCATTTTTGTTGCATGGCACGTGAATGCATGCATTAGTGCATTTGTGTGAACATTTATTAATATACTTTGTGAATGCATTTATTAATGCTTGTCCTGATGCATTAACAAATGCATTAGGAAATGTCCTTATGCGGCTACCTTGGGAGAAGCATTAACAATTGCATTACTTAATAGTGATGCCTATGCGGCTCTCTGTTAGTATTGCATTAATAATGCATGCAAAAATAAATGCTGGCTAATGCATTCATAGGCCATGCGGCTGAGTGCTAAAGATGTCCATGCAGCTCAGCAAGATTTCATAGGTCAAATTTGGACCAAATGAAATTCTCTGCAACATAGGATCATCAACTTAGCAAATATGCTAGATCAAAATACTGGAAACCGAAAATACCACAAGGCTAGATTTACAAGAATTTAACCATGGAAATAAAAAATGCCAAGTACTAATGTGGGTTAGAAACACGTGAAGAAGACAATGGAACAATAAAAATAGACTTCCTCCATGAAGCAAGGTGCACTTGCCTAAGCTCTCTCTTCTCTCTTTTCTGGTGGTTGAAGAAGTAATGGTGGAGAAGAAGAAGTAATGAAGAGAGATAATATGTGGTGGGATATTTAATGAAGAGGATGGTGGTAGGTGAAATATTTAATGAAAGTGGTGGTAGGTGGGAGTGGTTTGGTCCACACAAAATCTAGCAAAATCGAACCATGCAAAAACCATGCCGAACTAAGTCAAGTTGGACCGAACCAACCAAAGAAACATGCAATACAGGTCTAAATACGTACACGTATTTCGAGATACGAAATACGAATAATGGTCATTACATTTCGATTCCTACCTTCTGTTTAGAAGTGCTACTGTTACAAATCTTTTTAGATTATCGTAATCCAGAAATCCTCCTAGGATCTCTGTTGTGCACCTTCTTTGAAGTGTTGCCTTGAAACGTTATTTTTTTTACAATTGTTTTATTTTTTTAGATTTCCATCGAAAATTGTGTCCCGGCTTTAACAATCTCAAAGCTAAATTACTATGATGGAAAACTTTCGTGCTTCGCTAATCAATCCTAACTTTTCTAAGTTAGAACAATTTGATGGTGAGCACTATCAAATCTGGAAAAGAAAAGTTTTTCTCAATGTTCAGTTCTCTGATGTTGATCACGTGCTGATTGAGGAGGAACCTACTGTTCTAGAAACTGGATCTGCAGCCACAATCTCTGCGGCTACTAAGAACCAGGCCAAGTGGAGAATGGACAATAGCATTTGTAGGCTTATGATCATAAATGTTATGGAAGATTCTCTTGCCGAATCTTATTCAAAGAAGACTGTTGCCAAAGAGATTTGAGAGTCTCTGAAAAAACTGTACGAGAATGATAAGAACCGTAGCAAGATATTTCTTGTTAAGAAATACCATAAGTGGTTCTTTGAGGACGAGAAGCCAATGCTGTCGCAGGTGAAGGAGTTCCTGAAACTGCGACAGAAGTTGGAAGACGAGGCGATGCCTCTCCCCGACAAGTTTGTTGTTGGAGGGATCGTTTCGAAGCTCCTTGTTGGGTAGAGCAAGTTCTATACAAACATGCATAGGAAGAAGTTGGAGGTCAGTCTCGACGATCTCCTGCAGGAAGTCTACATTGAGGACTAGATGAGGGCTCAACTGAAGGTGGACGCACTGTCCAAGTAATTGGCTAACACCAATCTGGTTCATACCAGGGAACCAAGGGGAAAGCATACGACTTTCCATAGCAAGAAGAAGGACCCTAACAATCTGAACGTGAAGGGGACTTCCTTCAAGCATAAGAAGGCAAAGTCTCAGATGCCTTGTTTCAAGTGTGGCAAGAAGGACCACTTCAAGAATGAATGCAAACAAAGACCAAACAAGAGCAAGGAGAGCCTAACAAGGTATCTATGATCACTGATGTTGTTGCTATGATTACGCAGGTCGATGCGGTGGGGGCTTACTCTGACTGGTGGGTAGACACTGGAGCCACCTACCATGTCTGCTTCAGCAAGGAGTGGTTCACCACCTATACCCCAACTACTGAAGTGGTTATGGTGGCGAACCAGGCACAAGCTGAAGTGCTCGAGATCGGGACGATGGTTTTGAAGCTGACTTCGGAGAAGTCTCTGACGCTTCAAGGTGTGAAGCATGTACCTGCTATCGCAAAGAACCTGATCTCGGAAGGCCTACTCTGCAATGCAGGCCTCAGGATGGACATCAATGCTGGCCAGATGGTGATGTCTATTAAGGAAACATATTTCGGAAAAGCTTTTTATACCGAAGGAATGTTCAAATTCAGCTTGTAAATCACTCCAATGTAATTAATGCAATCACTCCTTCTTATACTCTTGAGTTGTGGCATAATAGGCTAGGACATGTTCATTGTAAACGAATAAACAAAATCTAGTCTAGGACTTATCTCCAAGTGTGGGGGTAAGGTAGAGAAATGTGAAGTTTGTTCTCAAACGAAGATCACAAGGAAACCCTTTCCTCGGGTTTATCGAAGTACAGATCTTCTGGAGTTGGTACACTCCGATATCTGTGACTTCAAATAATTCTCTACAAAGACCGGGATGAAGTATTTAATAACCTTCATCGATGACTTCTCAAAGTATGCGTTCGTCTACTTGCTAAAGGCGAAAGACGAAGCATTCGAGGAGTTCAAGGAGTTCAGGGCCGAAATTGAACGGCAGACTGGACAACAACTCAAGAGAATAAGAAGTGATCAAAGTGGAGAGTACAGGTCTCATGAATTCGTATCGTTCTGCAAAGAACATGAAATTGTCAATGAGACTACGGCTCCGTACTCTCCTCAATCAAACAGAGTAGAAGAGAGGAAGAACAGAACGTTGACAGAAATAATAACTCGATGATGTTGACTGCGAGTCTTCCAAAGTGCTACTGGGGAAAGCTGCATTGACGGCCACTTTTATTCTAAATAGAGTGCCTCATGTAATTTCAGACATTACTCCTCATGAACTCTGGTTCAAGGTCAGACCAAACTTGAATGTCATTCGAGTGTGGGGTGTCTGGCATATGTCAAGCTTCCAGATCTGAAGATTCAGAAGCTTGGGACAAGGACTACAAAGACGATCTTTTTGGGGTATGCCGAGAAGAGTGATGCTCGAAGATTTCTTGATATTGAGTCAAATCATATCATTGAATCTCGCGACTCAGAATATTTTGAAGACAAATTTGTAAGGCACAAGAATATTGTTCTTGCGGATATACCGGAGAATAATGAGGGTGCGCAAGAATTGAAGTTTTCAATAAAGAAGTAGTCCAAGAAGATGTTGTTGTTGAAACAACGGTTGAACCAGAACTCGCTGAGCCGTCAGCGAAGCGTGTGAGAAGGCCGAAGGATTTTGGAAATGATTTTGTCACCTATCATGTGAAAGCAGATCTGCTTACCTATGATGAGGCGATGAAGACCAGAGATACGATTTTCTGGAAGAAGGTGATTGACAATGAAATTGATTCCATCACCTCAAATACTTGGGTGTTGGTTGATCTTCCTGAAGGAGCTAAACCCATCGGATGCAAATGGATCTTCAAGAAGAAGATGAAACATACGGAACTATTGACAAGTTCAAGGCTAGGTTGGTAGCCAAGAGATTTTCTCAGAAGCAATGGATCGACTACTTTGACACGCATGCTCCAGTAGCCCGGATGACAACCATCAGAATGTTGATTGCTCTCGCAGCAATACATAAGATGGTGATACATCAGATGGATATAAAAATGACTTTTCTAAATGGCGAGCTGACCGAAGAGATTTACATGCAACAGCCAGAGGGATTTGTCGTCAAGGGTCTTGAAGACAAAGTCTGCAAGTTGGTAAAATTCTTGTACGGTCTTAAACAGGCTCCCAAGATGTGGCATGAGAAATTTAACAGGATTATAAGGTCAAATGGCTACATGGTCAGCGAGACGGACAAGTGTGTTTACATGAAGTTCGCTGATGGAAGGGGTGTGATCGTTTGTCTGTACGTGGACGACTTGCTAATCCAAGTTACGAATATAGGCTGTGTCACGGAGACAAAGAAGTTTATCTCGAGCAAGTTTAGTATGAAGGACTTGGGGGAAGCTGATGTGATCTTAGGGATCAAGATCATCCGGACAGACACTCGACTAGCGCTGTCATAGTCTCATTATGTTGAGAAGATGATCACCCGTTATGGGTATCAAGATCTTCCAGGGATCGATACGCCGTACAGGTGTGATATGAAACTTAAGCCTAATTCAGGGGAAAACGTCAGGCAGCTGGAGTATGCAAGCGTAATCATGAATTTGATGTATGCTACTACTGCCACAAGGCCTGACATAGCTTTCACCATGGGAATGCTGAGTCGTTTCACGAACAACCCAGGCATTGAGCACTGGAAAGCTGTGAAATGGGTTATGAGATATCTCAAGAAGACTCAGACATATGTATTGCACTACAGCGGAGATCCGCCGGTAGTGGAAGGCTTCAATGATGTCAGCTGGTGCTCAGAAGTGGAGAGCGAGAGGTCCACAGGTGGATACATTTTCAAAATGGGTGGAGCTGTTATATCATGGAAATCGAAGAAGCAGACTATGCTCTCGCGGTCATCCATGGAATCTGAGTTCTTTGCACTTGATACCGCAACAGAGGAAGTAGAATGGCTTCGGGAGCTCATGTATGATCTTTCGGTGGTTGGGGCACAAATATCGGCGATACCGATATACTACTGCGACAGCCAGGCGACTGCGGCTGTGGCATCAAATGACCTTCAACGGGACGAAGAGGACTGTGCGGTTGAAGCACAGGGCAGTACACGATCTCATCAAGAGGGGTGTTATTACAGTGATTGATTTCGGAGTCAGAAGAACCTGGCGGATCCGTTCACCAAGGGCCTCAAGCGCTAGCTAGTCGATGATACAACTTGTAAAATAGGCTTGAACGTATTCTGATATTGTGTTATTACATTTCTACCATAAAGTTTTATGTTATTACTTCAAAGAGAAATCTACTAGGCATCTAGCTTTTGGTTCAAGGGAGGACTATTAACCGAAAGAATTTCAGGAACGGTGGGTGTCACGACCCGCACCCGCTTTTTCGGATACGAGACGTGTCCAAGCCAGTCTACGCCGCAGAGTCGGCGGTAGAACGCTGTCAAGCCCGCAAGAAATAAATGCTCAAGAAATACAACATTTGTTTCTCATTCACATTTATAAATTATTACAACAGTTACAACATTTATAATTAAAGGAAAATACAAAGTTCTTACACCTTAATTGAAAATAATACCACTGTTATCTATTTCTAGGTTTGGCCTGCAAATACACCCGAATCTCCCAAAGCTAACTGAATCCACGGCTAACCTGAAAAATGTTGGTTTTCAGTCAGGAATGGAACAAGCACACAAACCGACGACAGTGCGAAACACAATAGAATCGACAAGACATAAAAATAACATATGAGATATGAAAACTGGAAGATAAATGATGACATAGCACGATAGAAAAGTAAACAAGGAAAAACTAATAAAAAGACATCTATCTAGGTGGTGTGAAATATCCGTTTCAACATGTGGACGGCTAGGGGGTAAATAAGGCACACTGCACGTGTCGTGCGCAGCGGCTAGCATTCAAGAATAGACATATTGGGATATTTCTGGGTAGTCCACGTGTATACTAAGATATTTTCCCTCCCGACTACTCCGTGTGACGAGCGTGTCAACAAGCAGCAAGACATATGTATAAACATGAAATGTAAAAACTACTATGAATCGAAAAGCAATCAGAAAGTGTACTTGCCTGGGTCCTTTGCTGAAACAAACCATCTCATTGGGTCCACGATAGTCTGATTAGCCTAGAGTTGATATAAAATGCGTGAATTAGAAATACATGATTGGTCGTGGTCACGTTGATCTAATCCACTAAAGACTTTGGTTTCAAAGAATTCCTTTAGTGAGGAATAATATATACATTTTAGAAATATGCAATATGATTAAAATCTTGTAATCGTTTTAAGGCCAAACCCTTAATTGTCACAATCTAATTTTTTTTTAAACCAAAACATAAAAGTAGGTCAAATAATGTAGTCCTATATTTAGGGTCAATAAGCTATCCTTAAAATACTAGAAAATAATATAATAATCATTTTCAGGAAAATATTTATAATCTAGTTAGAATTTATATATGCTTTATGAAAGCCACTTTTTACCAAATACTTGAAAATCAATTTAAGCTAAAATCTCTATTTTGTAAAATATAACCTTTGAGTCAACTATATTTTGGAAATAACTAGAAATACTATAATAGTACTTCTATACCATAAAATACCATAATATTTTTAAATCTAAAATCACATTTAATAAGTTTTAGATAATAATAATATTCTCAAAATATTTTGTATAATAACTTTAGAAATTCCTATTGATATATTTTAAAATAATGTCAATGCTAATGGCAATAACACCAATCAGTTACGTAACGACAGTAACATAAATAATACTAATGGTAAGTAAAGTCACAATAAATACTGTAGCAAATTTCTCTCTTCCCACAGCAGCGTTGAATGCATTGCTGATCTGTTATGCTACTGGTTGTTAACAATGATATATTAAAAATAGTAAATTATGCTAAGACAACCATCTGCTCTTTTCGAATTCCGAGAAGGGAAAAAGAACAGAGAGGGATGGGTTATAAGAATTGGTAAGGAAAGAGGAATTTCATTCTCCTCCATAATGAGTGAAACGAAGGAGAAGAAGTATCGAGAAGGAGCGGGAGGGGAGCTCACCTGACATGGGGCGGAGGCGGCAAGTTCAACGCCGGCGGCTCGCCTCTGGCCGGCGTGTGCACGGTCGACCGAGAGTGCAGTGTTTTGGTGAGAGAGGTTCGACGGATCGATCGCCGCCGAGTTTGCGGGGCGCGCGTTGGACGGAAAACGACGAAGCGCGGGCGGCGCGCGCTCGCCGAGGGCGGAGGGAGGCGATCTGGCCGGAGGGGCGCTCACCGGAGGTCGGGCTGGGTCTCGACGCGCGGGGAGGGCCACGCCGAGCTCAAAGGGGCTGCTCACCGAGAGAGAGAGGGTTTCGTCGGAGAAATCGCCGGGAGCAGTGGAGGCCGCAGCGTCGGGCGCGGAGAGAAAGGCGAGCGCCGAGAAATTGGGGCGGCGAGGGGCGGACTCACCAGAGTCGCGCGACGGCGTCAGCGTTCGAGCGGCACGGGAGACGAAAGCAGCCGCTCGTGGTCGGGAACTCCGACACCGCTGATCCAAGGAGCGCGCGACTTTAATGAGGCGGCCGTACGTGTTGGGAAAGAAACGCGGAAACCTTTCCCCAAACCGGAGAGTACCTGCGAGAGGACCGAGCAATACAACGCACGAACCAAAAACAACCACACAAAAACAGTCCACGCAGACACAGAGAATTTTTGACGTGGAAACCCTTGCGGGAAAAACCACGGGACGATCGGAGTCCAACCCTGAGAAGCCTCCACTAATGGAATAGAAGAATTACACCCTCTACAAACTCCTCCGATCCAAATCGGATCCCCACAACACTCAGAGATAAGAACAATGATCACAAGGCTACGAAGAACGAGAACGACGAGTAGAGATTACCCGAAACACGATCTCCTTCGAAAAACGACCTTCGATCCTCCGTCTTCTTCTCCGAAGTTGCAATGGCACTCTTGCCTCCTTCTCTCTCAAACTTTGTGTTGTCCAATACTTGCGATTATGAATTAGGGTTGAGAAAACTCAATATAACTCCCCAATCCCGCAACCAACCTGGACCGTTGGATTAGATCCAATGATGAAAACTCATCCTAAAATCCGCTTCAGCCCCCGACGACACAGAGTTCGGCCAGAACTCTGTGTCAAGCATCCAGAACCTCACCCACAGTACTAGAGTGGCCAGACCGAGTTCGGCCCGAACTCGCCATGGGACCGAGTTCGGCCCGAACTCGGATCCCCTGTTCCAGAATCTCCCCCTGGGCAGCAACAGCAGCAGCGACTCTACGTCGCCCACTTCCCGAGCTTCTTCGACACACGAACGGCGCTCGTCGCACTCCGGGGTCTTCTCCACATAGGTTGGGAACCCCACCCACTCCAACAAATCTCCCCCTTCACAACTATGGGGAGGACGTCGTCATCCCGACGATCTGCCTGCAGTACTCAAACTTCCCCCTTGGTAGAATCTTCGTAAACATATCAGCTCCGTTGTCGTCTGTATGCACCTTCTCAAGCTCCGCGTCCTTCTTCTCAACCACATCCCGTATCCAATGATACCGGGTCTCGATGTGCTTGGACCGGCTATGAAACGTCTGATTCTTCACAAGGTGGATAGCACTCTGACTGTCGCAAAGCAAAGTATACTGCTCTTGCTTCAGTCCCATTTCCTGCAACAGCTTCTTCATCCATAACAGCTCCTTGCAAGCCTCCGTCGCCGCAATGTATTCCGCCTCCGTCGTCGACAAGGCAACACACTTCTGCAACCGCGACTGCCACGATACTGCTCCTCCCGCAAACATCATCACGTAGCCCGAAGTCGACCGCCTCGTGTCTACATCTCCAGCCATATCAGCATCGGTATACCCGACCAGCTTCGGCTCGTCACCACCAAAGGAAAGTCTCCAACCGGCAGTGCCCTGAAGGTATCGTAGAATCCACTTGACCGCACTCCAGTGTACCCTTCCAGGATTCGAAAGATACCTGCTAACCGTACCAACTGCATGAGCAATATCTGGCCTCGTACACACCATAGCATACATCAGGCTTCCCACAGCTGAAGCATATGGAACCCGCTCCATATCTTCCTTTTCGTCCTCGGTAGATGGACACTGCTCCTCAGTGAACTTAAAGTGAGCCGCGAGGGGGGAACTCACTTTCTTCGACCCGTCCATCCCGAAACGCTGAAGTACCCGGTGAATGTACTTCGTTTGGGACAAGTGTAGCAGCTTGGACTCTCTCTCTCGGCTGATCTCCATCCCAAGAATAGTCTTCGCTGCGCCCAAATCCTTCATAGAGAAGGCCGCGCCCAGTTGGCGCTTCAACTCCGCTATCCTAGTGGCATTTCGACCCACTAATAGCATATCATCTACATAGAGCAATAAAATGATGAAATCATCCTCGGCAAAATACCTCACAAATGCACAATGGTCCGACGTCGTCCGTGCATAACCATGCTCCCCCATAAACGACTCGAACTTTCTGTACCACTGCCTCGGAGCCTGCTTCAGACCATACAAGCTCTTCCTCAACCGGCAGACCAAATGTGACTTGCCCTTCTCACAGAATCCCTCCGGCTGCTCCATGTACAACTCCTCCTCAAGATCACCGTGGAGGAACGCCGTCTTCACATCCATCTCTGCTCGACCTCCAAGTCGAAACTGGCTGCTAATGCTAGCACCACCCGAATAGACGAATGCTTGACGACAGGCGAAAAGATCTCATCATAATCCACGCCTTTCCGCTGACCGTAGCCCTTGACTACCAGCCTCGCTTTGTATCGAGGGCGAGTAGCATCATCCGTCTGCTTCACTCTGAACACCCATCGATTCTTCAAAGCCTTCTTGCCCTTTGGCAACCGCACCAGATCATAAGTAGAATTGGTGTGCAAGGAACTCATCTCCTCCTGCATAGCCACCATCCCTCCTGCCTGTGTTCGTCTTCCATAGCCTCTGCGAAACTTTCGGGCTCTCCCCCGTCAGTCAGTAGCACATACTCATCCGGCGAGTATCTCGTAGATGGTCGACGATCCCTGTTGCTCCTTCTCAGTGGAGCCACTGGTGCTGGCTGTATACCGACAGCCTCCTCCCCTTCAGGAACTACCTCTCCGGCATGCTCATCCTCCTGAGGGACACCCTGACCACCATCAGCAGGCTGATGATCAAGGTTGGGAGCAACTCCATGTACCGGCTCCCCCATAACTGGATCCTCCGCGATGTCTTCTGGAAACTGCTCGAAGCGAAATGACTCTAACTCAGGCAATTCCTCAGCCTCAGAAGGCGTCTCGGAATCCTGAGTGTTGGTCATGGTCTGATCCTCGACGAACACCACGTCCCTGCTTCTGTAGAGCTTTCCTTCCACTGGGTCGTAGAGTCTATAGCCAACTCATCCCGACCGTAGCCGACAAAGACGCATCGCCTCGTCTTCGGCTCAAGTTTGGTCCTCTCGTCCTTCGGTACATGCACGAAGGCCTTACAACCAAACGCCCGCAGGTGACTGTATGACGGCTCTTTGCCGTACCATACTTTATCAGGCACATCACCCTGCAAAGGAGCACTAGGAGACAAATTAATAATATAAGCAGCTGTGAGAAGAGCCTCACCCCAATAACTGCCCGGCAAGTTTGCTTCTGACAGCAAATACCGCACCCTCTCCATCAGTGTCCTGTTCATGCGCTCCGCTACACCATTGAGCTGAGGTGTCTTTGGCGGAGACTTCTGGTGTCGTATCCCTTGCTCTCTGCAATACGCATCAAAGGGACCGATGTATTCGCCGCCATTGTCGGACCGAACACACAACAACTTCTTGCCCGTCTCCCTTTCAACGGAGGCCTGAAACTCCTTGAAAGTAGACAGCACCTGATCCTTGGTCTTTAAGGCATAGACCCAAACCTTCCTGGAACAGTCATCAATAAAAGTCACAAAGTAAGAAGCACCACCAAGAGTTTTTACCTTCATAGGACCGCAGACATCCGAGTGAATCAACTCGAGCAACGCCGGCTTCCTCGAACTTGGGTGACTCTGGAAAGACACCCTATTTTGCTTCCCAGCCAAACAGTGCGTGCATTTCTCCAACTTTGTAGACTTGAGCCCCGGAATCACCTTCCTGTTCACCAAGTAGCTCATCCCCTTCTCGCTGATATGGCCGAGCCGCCTGTGCCACAACTCGGTAGACGCATCACTGACTGCGTTCACCTCCTGTGCCCCCTGTGCGCTCCCCTCCATATAGTAGAGACCGGACTTCTTGCTTCCTCTGGCAATCACCAACGAACCTCTGGAAAGCTTCCACTGACTATTCCCGAAGAGACTGAAGAATCCCTCGTCATCCAACCTTCCAACCGACACCAGGTTGAAACGGATATCAGGGACGTGACGAACATCCTTGAGAACAAGAACCGCACCCGTCTTCGTTCTCAAATGCACATCTCCAATGGCAACCGCCTTCGACACATCTCCGTTGCCATCTTCAACACGCCACAGTCGCCTGTCGTGTAAGTGGCAAACAGTGTCCTATTGTGAGATCATGTGCTGAAGCCCCTGAGTCCACCAGCCAAGAATTGTCATCGCAGGCGAGGTTAGTAATGACCTCATCACCTACGACGATCACATCGCCTCCATGCGTCGAGGCCGCCGCTGTAGTGTTCTCTTCTTGCTTCCCCTTGTCGCCCTTTTCTCCTTCTTCCAAACGAAACAATTCCGCTTGATATGGCCCTTCTTACCGCAATGGTAACACTCTGAGTCCTCGTACCGACCTTTGGACTTCCCCCTGCTCTTGTCTCTGCCACCACCTGGACCCCTGCTTTTGCCCCTTCCGCGGCTCTCTGAAACCAATGCCTCTGAGTGGTGGGATGTGGATGAAGTGCCCTGAGAACGTCTCCGCATCTCTTCATTCAACACCCCGCTCTTGGCAAACTCCAGACTGACCACGCCCTCTGGAGCAGAAGCGATCATAGATACTCGTACGGTCTCCCACGAGTCTGGCAAGGTACACAGCACCAGTCCCTGAACTTCGTCGTCGAACTTGACTCCTATAGAAGATAACTGGTCAAACCACGCCCTGGAAATCACTCAAGTGATCCGTAATAGACGTCCCATCCTTGTACCGCAGACCCATCATCGTTCGGATCAGGAACAACTTGTTTACCCCGGTCTTCTTCGCATACAAGATTCCAGCTTATCCCATAACGTCTTCGCGTGCTCAATATTGGCAACGTGATTGTACACGTTCTCATCAACAAACTGCCGTATGTACCCACACACCTGTATGTGCTCAACTTCCAGTCCTCCTCGGATTTATCACTGGGCCTCTCGGATGCAAACAGGTAGATGCAGCTTCTTGACAAATAGCAAATCCTTCATCTTGCTCCGCCAATAATGATAGTTTTGCCATTAAGGTTCACCATGCGCACCGGCTTCGCGTCCATCTCTCCTCTCTGTTCCTCTGTCAACTCCTGACACCCTTGAACCCAAGCTCTGATACCACTCTGTTGGAAAGAAACGCGGAAACCTTTCCCCAAACCGGAGAGTACCTGCGAGAGGACCGAGCAATACAACGCACGAACCAAAAACAACACCACACAAAAAACAGTCCACGCAGACACAGAGAATTTTTGACGTGGAAACCCTTGCGGGAAAAACCACGGGACGATCGGAGTCCAACCCTGAGAAGCCTCCACTAATGGAATAGAAGAATTACACCCCTACAAACTCCTCCGATCCAAATCGGATCCCCAACACTCAGAGATAAGAACAATGATCACAAGGCTACGAAGAACGAGAACGACGAGTATATTCCCGAAACACGATCTCCTTCGAAAAACGACCTTCGATCCTCCGTCTTCTTCTCCGAAGTTGCAATGGCACTCTTGCCTCCTTCTCTCTCAACTTGTGTTGTCCAATACTTGCGATTATGAATTAGGGTTGAGAAAACTCAATATAACTCCCCAATCCCGCACCAACCTGGACCGTGGATTAGATCCAATGATGAAAACTCATCCTAAAATCCGCTTCAGCCCCGACGACACAGAGTTCGGCCAGAATCTGTGTCAAGCCTCCCACCTCACCCCACAGTACTGGAGTGGCCAGACCGAGTTCGGCCTGAACTCGCCATGGGACCGAGTTCGGCCCGAACTCGGATCCCCTGTTCCAGAATCTCCCCTGGGCAGCAACAGCAGCAGCGACTCTACGTCGCCCACTTCCCGAGCTTCTTCGACACACGAACGGCGCTCGTCGCACTCCGGGGTCTTCTCCACATAGGTTGGGAACCCCACCCACTCCAACAGTACGGCGGGGCGGCTCGTCGAGACTGTGGCAAGAGCATGCGCTGGGCGGGACGCACTTGGGGCGTGGTCCGCTACACCGGCGCGAGGCGGGTGTTGGGCGCGGTGTCCGCGCGGCTCCGGATCTGAGGATGGACGCGGCGCTGGTCACCCGATCGGCCGTTGCTCGCCAGCAGGGATGTGGCGGCGCGTGAGGAGGTCGAGGTCGGGGAGATTTCGTCTGCGCCGGAGACTCGCGCGAAACTGCTGCGGGGTCAGTGCCGCCAGCAGGTGCGTGGTTACTTGGAGATGGCTGGGTCGATGTGTCCGGATTTGTCGGACACGGTATTGATTTTGTAATCTGTAAACTTCATGGAATAAGATGGGGAAAGGCACGGACGCACGGGTCCGGACACGTCTTACTTGCTGGTGGTGGTGGATATAGACATTGCGTTGGCTGTGTCGAGATGGTGGTGAAAGGGAGATTGTGCGAGTCGACGGGTGGGTGGTGAGACGGTTGTCCAGGGAGAGGTTGGAATAGGCGAGAGAGGTTCTCCTCTATTCTCTGCGTTAATATGTATGGTAGTCGAGGAGAAGTTTTATATATAATACGTATCGAGATAAGATTGGCTAAGGAAGAATCCTATCATGATTAGGATTTGAAATTTAAAAGAAATCAAGATTAGATTAAATGCTTCTTCAAATATAAACTAGGATATTTGTTTTGAGAAGGATTTAGCCTATTAAATAGATTATTAAATTAATAATCTTAAATTATATGAATCAAATCATAATATATTAATAGATAGTACTATTAGTTAAATAATATTCGATAATATTAAACAATCCAAACCCTACTTAAATTATAAGAATATAGATCCATATCATTTAAATGATTAGCATTAAATGACATATTTTTAAATCAAAATGATAATTGACTTCCGCTATATAAATAGTATTCGTCATCGAATATTTTCAAAGCATATTTTTATTCAACCAAAATTCTATAAAATACTTATAACAATCAAAATTATATTAATAAAAATCCAAAGTAGTACATCTTCTACAATTCTAACTTATCATCTAATAAAATATTTTCTTTTATTAGCGCAAATTAGCACTCTTAAAATATTTAATTTAGAACTAGTTTTCGATAAAAGAATCAATCAAAAAATCATTCACAAGATCTCAACGAAAATTATCTTAAAGCGCAATAAATAAAATAAAAAAAAACTAAAATAAATTTTAGAACAAATTCAGGAAGGGAGCTACAGTGGGTACTTGTCCTCTGAGGCATGGAGAGGTTACGGACCTACAACTACTGTTGTCTACTGTTGTTTTCTACGAAAAACGGATCATGTGAGAAGGTTGGCTTAAACGCCTTAATGAGTTCTCAGCAGAGTGAATGTCTGGTGCTTGTAACGTCCCAGTCCCAAAATAGTTGGACCAAGTACGTAGACATGCCAGCTGCACACATACAAAGTATACTCCAATATATGGAAACCTAGTATGTATACATAAGCTGTAAAATGAGTAAACCAATAGTAATCTAATCTCATCCACAAAATGAAAGAATAATATTATAAATCAATTGTGAAATTTATAATTTATACATGTAGTTGGACAGAGATAAATTCACTACCAACCATTTAAATGAGAAGAAGAATATACGAAGGAAAATGCAAAGGAAGGGTAGAGAGTCGACCCAAGGGCAATCCTCCGCGAAGGGATGGAGAAGATCACGGCCTTGGCTAAACACCTGCAGATATCACAGAAGCACACACCTGGAGAGATCACCAGGTCCTCAGAGGGACGTAACAAGATACAGGAAGAACATGTCATAATAAACTGAATATATAAAATGTCACAAGCCACAAGTAAAGTAAAATAGTCCCAATAGTAACAAGATACATAAAGGAACGGGGGTGACTTGACATTGACTAGGTTTTACCTAACCATTCTAATGTGTTTATTCAGTTAAGAACAAACATTTCGTCGCACGAGCCCTGGCTTGTAAATAGGATTTGTTATAGTCCCCACTTGGGCACCAGTGACCTAAGTGCATGACGTTCAAAAACGAAAGGGCCAACCTGAGAGGATCATCTTACCCCAAGCGCATAACGTTCAAGTACCTCTACATGCTATCTCACACATATCTCGTGGTACGACTGTGTCAGGGTTATGCAATACACTACAGTTGGTAGTCCCTTAACTCTAGGTCCATATGCAATCAAAGGATAATAAGTAAAGTAAAACTAATATCACTGAGCAGGTAATAGATCAATAATGTAATAATGGTACAACTACAAGAACTGGAAATGAATAAACAGTGATACACAAATAACAAAAATACAGACTACATATAAGCAGTAAATATGGCAAAGTATCTTTTCTGATGTCCGGAGTGAGGTAAGATGATGTCCTGGCGCGACGAATCAACAACAACGCACAAAGGGGAAGGTGTAGGAACAACTTCGGATGCTGAAATAGTCTATTAACTAATTATAATTAATACTGCACCTATTAAATTTATTTAATAGATTCTGAATTCGGATATAGTATAGGTTTTCGTATCAGCTTCCGAAAAACTAAACGGATCGCATTTTCGTTTCCGAAATCTTCCGAAATCGCAAAAAATACTGAAATACGTTTATTTTTGGAACACTACTCAACAGTTTTGCAGAAATCTACAGAACAAATTGTCTTTTAAAATATGTTTCTGGCAGCTTACCTCGATACGCTTCTTTTAAAAAAACTGGAGGCGAAACGGAGTTCGAAGCTAGGAGATATCGTCGTTCCAAGTTGCTCTTGCTACTAAAAAGCGGGGCTGAATTATGATGACGAATTTTTGAGTTCCTATTGGACTAAAAATAATTTCGAATTATGGTTGATAGGAATGGAATGTATGGGTATATATAGGTACTTATTTCAGATTTACCTCCTAAATTAGATAGGATTTGATTTAAATTGATAGGAGTTATTTTGTTATGATATAATATAGATAGGGAGCTTTCCTATTAGACTTAGGATTATGATTAACTTAAAATATAGTTCATATTTATCTAAATTATCTATAACATTATTTAAAATTACTATAGTTAATATTTATTTAAAAAACCTTCATCTAATTCATTTATACAAGTGAAAATTTAATACTAAATGACATTTATTCTATATATGTAAATAGTGTACAATATAAGTACATGTAAAAAGTAATAAAAGTTATAAAATAAATCCTAAAATTTTAAGAAAAATTGTATATATAGTTTAGATCCTTAATGTACTAGAAAAATAGCTTTATAATTTTATACTAAATTCACTAATGAGCACTATACTAAATATATGTAAAATAATTATATATAAGTCAAAAATAGTTATTTACAAATCCAAAAATTCCACAAATATTTATTTAAAAAAATTAGGGGGTTTACAAAAGTCTTATCTAGATAAGGACTAAGAAGAGTTTTAATTCCCCTTAGATTTTCACGATTTAATTCAAATGATTTAAAAGTAACTCAATCAAATATAATCCAATGTAGATAGATTCTACTCTAATTTAAATTGTATTTAAATAACTTAATAATTTTTTTCAAACTTAAATCACCATAATTAATTACATATTAAATCAACCCATATTAATATACCTTTTTCGAAATAATATATTAATGATAATAATTAATTTTGAAAATACAAAAATATATACACTCGCATGCAAAAATAATAGTAACATAAAATACAGTTTTTCTAAATTACTAGTTATACTTGTACCATAAAATAAAATGGCCCTTTTTTAAATAAAAATAAAGTTTGACAATCCTCGGCGTGACGCATTTACAACTTCTGTAATATAAAATATTTATCGTCTATTATTTTGGAATATTTCTACATCTATATAATTAAAACGTTTTATAAAAATACGTACTTCGTACTTATTCGTACTTGACGAAAAATTTGCAAACTCGTACGCGACGTATAAATACAAAGTACAAAAATCAATATCATATTTATTAAAAAAATCGTAGTAGAAATTTAGGGGTTACAGTGCTTTACAGGAAGCACGGTAGCGCAGCACTACAAGTAGTGAAACTCCATGCTACTGTGGGGTGACTCCACCAAGAGGTTCCCGAAAGGGGTAATGCCTCGGCTATATGAGCCAAGTCACTGCGGCGTAGCACCGCAAATAGGCAGGTAGCCTAATGCTGTATATTGAAATGAAAGAGGGTGTAGTCAGCATACAAAGAGAGGGGTTCCTCGTTACAGTGGCACGACACCACATAAGGTACCCGGATAGGGGTAAAGCCTCGGTCTTGCAAGCCATGTCGTTGCGGCGTAACACCGCAAGGGAGCCTAAGGCTTCATGCTGGTAGTTTGGCACTACAAAGAGGCGGTGACCTCATGCTACAGTAGTATAACACTACGATGAGGTTCCCGATACGGGGTAAGGCCTCAGCTTTAGGCCATGTCATAGCGGCGTAGCACCGCAAGGAAAGCGTAAAGCGCTTCATGCCACGTCTTTAACAAAGAACTCACCTATAGTGTATGGAAAAAGAGATCAGGCCGTCTCTGAGGGTAAACTTATAGACGCCCAAAATTATACACTAAAATCAGGCTGACACAGGGCCTTTAATATGTAGCCAGAAGTACATGTAACTATATTATGTGATGGAAAGAATTTCAGCTATGGTGCAGAATTCAAGGCTTAGTCCATCTGTATTATAGTCTGTTATTTTACCAATGCAGGAAAATTCAAGTCGTCAGCGACATTTCTCCTAGGCATGATGGACAGTTACTGTGGGGAACACTCAAACCCTATATAGAGATATGTGGGGGATTGTTGGAGTTTGGCCTTTTGTTTGAAATTTTAGTCCCACATCGGCTAGGCCAAAGGAGTTGTATCTTTATATATTAGCTATGCTCTTTTAGAGATGCACATGTGGTGTGAAGGTGCACATGGGTGTGCCATGTGGGGGTATTTTCTAATGGAAAAAAGGCTAAATCAACAATGAAGCATTCATGCTTTTTGCTCTTGGAAAATTTATTTCCATTGGAGTAAGCCCCGTAGGGGCTTAGCGACTCGGACTCG
>JANAVB010038952.1:0-127050 GCA_029216955.1 Iris pallida
GGTAATTTTGGGCAAAAATGGTGTCCGCCGTTGGACCCGCTTTGCACCGAAAAGCGTGCCAGAGTCAATGGCCTCTAAAGTCGTCAACTATATGTCTACGGATCTAATTTTTTCGATACGAACCCAACCGTATGTCCAGAGTTGGATTCCGGCGGCCGTGCACAAAATCGCCTGTTGAGTCGGGCCGTGGGGCCCGCAAAACGATGATTTTATCAACAGTCTCAGAATCGGACCAAACTTGGCATACAGGACCAAAAAATGATACGGTCCTGTTGGCATAAGTTTCGTCTCGATCTGACGAACGTGCACAAAGTAATTGGAGAATTTGCAAAGTGCATACGGTGAATTTCGACGGATACGCATCAAATTCGTCGCGCACACGCGACCAATTTGAATTCCGTCAAAGCCCACACGTCCACGAAGCCGTTACGCAGCTTTCGATGCCTACGGTGTACAACCACGTCGCCTGGAATGGCGGGACGCACGTCGTGTGGATGAGTTTTCTATGTTTTTAAAAACTGTTTCCTAAGTTTTTTCCTGATTTTCACCCGGGTTTTTGTACTGTATAATAAACGAAAATTCAATCTAAAAGTTGGGTTTTAATCCTGCTCATATTGTCTTTAAACCTATTCAGGTGAATTTCGAAATCGATTAATGGTTTGCAAGAAATCGAGACACAAACTAGGGACTTTGGAACAGTCTCTAAACTCAGAATTTCGAGATTTTTCTCGATCTTTCCGATCGATTCTCGTCGCGGATAATACGAATTAAAATACTCTATTTGCAGAGAAGCGGAGCCGTAAAAGTTGTCTACACACCTGAATGATCGGTTCGCAGAACGATCCCTCGTATGCGACGAAAGGTCGTCACGAAGACGCCTCCCTCGCAGTGCCCTGCTGTCGACCTTTGCTCTGTTACGCGTGCCCTGTGTGCCGGCCTCCGGCCTGGTGCGACGGTGCTTGGCCGCGGGGTGGTTTGTCCATGGGTTAGGGAGGGTGATGGCATTTCATCTGGGATTAGGGTTTTCGTTTATGGAGTATTGCCCTCATGTATATACGCGCAGCAGTCGGCGCTTATTCGGTTTTGGCTCTGCTCGGTTAGGCTAGAGCTGGGAACAGGGAAAAAGATTTCGGGCCTGTGGCTCACTGGATTTGGGCTACGCTGGGTTGGGCTCATGGGCTGGAACGCTTGGGGAAAGGGTTTAACTATTATTTATTTCTTATCCATTTTATTTTAGCAACTATTGTATATATATATATATATAATATATATATATATATTATATATAATATATATATATATATATAATATTATATATTTTATTGTATATATATTATATATATATATACACTTATGTATACATACATATATTTATATACATACACACACATATATATATGTTATACAAACACATATATTATTGTTAATATATATGTACACATACATACACATATACACAAAAAAAAATGTACACATACACATATATTACGTATACACCCATATATTTTATATCTATACAACCACATTTATACATATATATTTATATATATTTATACAATCATATATATATATATATATATATATATATATATATATATATATATCAAATATTTATATATTTATATATATATATATATATATATATATATGTATATATATATATATATATATATATATATATATATATATATATATATATATATATATATATATACACATATGTGTATCAATATACGTATATCCTTATACAATCTCCATAGAACCCAATTAAATCCCAATAACAATTATTCCTAGGATAGGGCCTACCTACATAGATATGGACACATATACAATAATCTTTATTTTATAAAAGAAACATAACCAATAATAGTAAAGTAAAATTTGTTTAATAAATACGTCAAATTAATAATAATAATAATAATAATCCTAATAACACTGAAATTAAACCACATAATATATCACGGTGACCTCATCAACCCCCCATTTACTCGGCTCCAAAAATTCATACAATATTTTAAACGCTATTTAATAACAATAATATCTATATTCTACCCAACAATTATTTAGTAAAATTGCCAATTTCTAATATATACAAAATATTTGTGTTTACCAAACATGTCTACAAGGTCGTATTTGGTCCCACCACACGACTACATGGGCTTGGGTTTGACTTGGGTCTTATCTGGACAGGTTCGGTACAATCGGTCCCCGAAACTCAATAATATAATTAAATAATAAATAAAATCTTCGGTAGTGTTAAGTCGTAACTTGGCTTGGTTTTCTTAGTTAGGACACTCCTATGGCTCGACATTCCCCTACCGTGGCTAAACACTAGTCAAGCACGTCACTGCACTATCCGTGCCATGATTCTTGGTCGTCTGGTACTTCAAAACTTCATCATGGCTAAAGTCATCCACCGTAATAATTACCTAAATAATCATTTATAAAATTCTAAAAATTACCATTTAAATCAAATAAATAAATAAAAAATATTTCAAGGATTTTTCGGGAAGGGGAGCTACACTATTCCCCTTTGACACTCTATTGACACCTTGCCACACACACTGGAACACAAATGCATGTTTTCCTATCCTTCTATGTATGCACATACATTTTTTTTTTTTATGTATATATATAGTGAGAGGCATATGTTATTACATATGGCCTATCTATTATAATGTGTGTTACCATATTAATTAGATAAATATTTAAATATATGCCTATGTGTGAAGGTGTGTAATGGACTATGTGTTTAGCCTAGGCATATAGCCTATGGCTCATAACCTGTGTTTCTGACTTGAATGCCAGTGTAGGAGTGTGGTTGGCTTGTATAGCCTAGAAATTGGGTGTGCTTGCTAGTCTAGGCTTGGTTAGGCCTGGTGAGACTTGCCTAGACTAGATTGACCTAGTTTGACTATTGTAGTTGACTTGGGTTGACCCAGAGTTGACCAAGTTTGACTTAGACCTAGTTTGACCTAGATAATTGACCAGGGTTGACTTAGAGTTGACTTTGACCTAGATTGGCCTAAAAATCATGTAGATTGCATCGTAGACTTCATTTGTCTTATTTAAGCATATTATAACCTGTACTGTTCTATTTAGGACAGTGTGACTCCGGTGCAGACATCTGATATTATACTACTCTTTTCGGAGTATCAGACGAGTACATTCTCTGATAGTTCTCTTATTTATTTGCCAGTTACTGTATTTCAGTTCTATTTAGTTTTATTTGATTCTCTGATACCACACGTATGGATATTCTGGATTCATGTATGCGACACACTCACCATATATCTGGCCTCTATTACTGAATCACTGGAATCATTCCGAAATCTATTTCTGGAATTATCATATTGTGGCCGGACTCATCTCGATTCTCGTGTCGAATGGATTCATTTGTATTGCGGGCAGGAAAATATTGAGTAAAACATGTAGACATACCCCAAATCTGGAATCTCCAACTGGAATCTACTGGAAGCATAGCCATCTCTCGCCTGATCAGTGAGAGGTGTGCCTGATTACCCACAACCGTTTACATGTCGATCTCGGTATTTTAAAACACACTATTAGAATAGCTGGACTCACCTGGATTCTTGATCACTACCTAGAATCATCTGGTACTGGATTCATCTTGTATTAGATTCATCTCGTACTGGATTTATAGCAGTTTACACTTGTTTTACATTTACTGCCTGGACTTATCATGTTACTTTAGTTCAGCTAGATTTATTTACAGTCGTCATTGTCATCATCTTCTCTTGTTTAGTTACTTTACTTTTCATGTATCTTACTGTTTCTCTATACCATCACCTGTATATAAACTGCCATATTCATCATAAAACTGTCTATAACTGCTTTATAGTTCCCTGTCATTTACTTGGGTTTTTTTGATGAGTTGTACTCGTTTCTGTCCTGACTGGACCTGTTGAAAATTTTACAGATGACTGCCCTGAGGACACATGCCCTACATTATTGGAGGATGGTTTAGCTACCTATGGCCCCGACACTCAGGAGTGATTGGGAGATTATCTAGTTGTTGTTTAGCTTTTATGTTTAGAACTGGAGCTGTATGTAGTTGAGATTGTGTTGAGATTGTAGTTGAGATTTGTAGTTGAGATTTTCTGAGTTTATATTATTAGTTGTTGGTTTTATCTCTGTTATTAGTCTTAGTTTTATCTTCTGTGATATCTTATCGTTCTAGACTGTGATTGAGATTCATTATATCTATACTTGTCCTCCGTTCGAGTTGAGATTTGCAAGTACATTATATAATTGCGTGAGTTGTTGATTAGATAGTAACCTAGGACAGTGTTCTACCGCCGACACTGCGGGTAGGCTGGGCATTGTTACGTGCTCGTACCCTCACAGCGGGTGCGGGTCGTGACATCTATGGAGCCCAATAATGGGAGGATTCAAGGAAGACTCTGTGATCATGAGGGTACATGTCACAAGTGATTCATGAACCAATGAAGCATAGTGATACGCCATGTAAGTGAAATGCACAGAACATGAAGTATTCGATGCTCCCTGAGGGGATAACATCTCAAGAAGGGATCCATATAGTACTAATCCGTGTGACCAACGTGACAGTATCAAGTAAAGTAATTTAAAGCAGGAAAAAATTCTAAGCAGGATATGAAATGATCAGAGAATGTATTCGCCTGGTATCTGAGTGTCCGGATGAAATGTAATGTCCGGAGAGGTGTCTGGCTCTTAATCAGAACAACACAAGTCACAACAACTCTAAATGATAATAAGATGCAATTCAATGCATTCTAGATGAATCTAGGTCAATCTAGGCCAAAGTCAACCCTTGGTCAACTCTAGTCAACCCTAGAAGTCAACTAGGTCAACTATGGTCAAACTAGCCTATACTTAGTCTATCAGACTACCCAAGGCTATACAACCTTATACTAGCACCACAACTCAACCCAAGACACAAGTCATCACACACAATAGGGTAACCATATACATATATAGATACATACACATTACCTATATATATATATATATATATATATATATTATATATATATATATATATATAATATATATATATATATACATTACACATAGGTTATACCATTACACATTATACTTATATATTATATATATATATAATAGATATATATATATATATATATATATATAATATATAAGGATAGAGAGGGAAGGGCAATGTGTGTGTGTGCTAGCTATGAGTGTAGTGATTTGTGTAAAGTGTGAGAGTGTGCATATGTGGTGATACTAGCAAGGTAGTGGGAGTGTACTGTCATGAGGACAGTGAAGTGAAGTGTGTGTGTGTGTGTACACAATATGTAACAGTGAAGAGAAAGGAAAGGAAACTAATTTATCCCTTTACAAAACAGTTTTTTCAGTCCATAACATGTATCCCAGATTCACCCAAACAAACACCAAATCAACCCAAATTCGACCCATAGTTAGAATACATGTAGGAGAACTATATTAGGTCTAAAAAAATGAAATTATCAGTTCTAAATGGGTAAATTTTGATGCTCAAAATCAATTCAAAATCTGGAATACACTAAAATATTAAGTTTCACCTCAAAACTTCAATTCCCATTTCGAAACCAATTTCCAACCAAATCACCCAAAATTGACATACAAGTAGAACACTATAGGTCATCATATTAGACCCTTAAACAAGTAATTAACATCATTAATAAGGTTAATTAGACTGCCAAAGTTCAGTTAAAAAATTTGGAAATACTGTGAATAACTAGTATCAGTGTAAATTTGGAAAATGGAAAAACATGTACAACCAAACTAAAATGAACTGTAAATGGTTGGTAATGCGAGCCCCATGTGCAGGTGTCCACAAGTCGTTCATGTCCAGC
The DNA here is from genome assembly GCA_029216955.1 of Iris pallida. Taxonomy (NCBI): domain Eukaryota; kingdom Viridiplantae; phylum Streptophyta; class Magnoliopsida; order Asparagales; family Iridaceae; genus Iris; species Iris pallida. The sequence goes on from JANAVB010038952.1 coordinate 5,859, forward strand.
CAAGTGGACACAGCCGTATCCAAACCAATAAAACCCAATCGAGCACAACAGGCACTGTCAGTGCACTGTCTCGTGCACAAGTACACGCATGTGTACACCCGACACAGGTCACTTCGTGTCTCGTGCACACACCCACGAGTATGCCCAGTATAGGTTTCACCTGACACAGCCTGACACAGGTCCACGTGTCACGGTGTCGAGTCTAGGAGTGCGTATCAGTGCACGAAACCCGACTGAACAGTCAGTACAAAACCCAGTACGGGCTAAAAAATGTGTCCACACGATATGAGAGCATCTCCAACTTGGAGGACCTTGTGTCAGTTATTGCCCCTTGGCCTACGCCAAGTGGCATGACCTGAGTCGCCGTGTCCAACGAGAAACGCACCCGAGTAGCAGGGCAGCGTGTATAGTGTGTCAAACCGCGTGTTCGTGTCCAATTTCTGACACGACACGATACGACACGAAAACAATCACAGTCTAAAGAAATCCATAGCCACACCAAAACAACAATTTCTATTCAAATACTTTTCCAAAACCAAATCGAAATTCCCATTGGGGCATTTCATCAAACACTAACATACGAGGAGATACGTGTCCATTTAGGACACGAAAAGGACCGAAACCTGGTCTAGGTATACCTACAGTTAGGGTAGACCTAGGGCTTTCCAAATATGCAAAGAAATGGAATTTTAATGGTGTTTAAATAGTTTTACCTATTGGTGTCCAAATACAAGAAAAGCTTCAATAGGGAGGGTTCCCCTTGCTAGCCAATCCTTCCAAATTGTTCCAAAGCTGAGATTAAACACATGGACAGCAAGTATAGGTGATTAGAACCTAATGCAATTTGTTTGAGGGAAAAAGGAAATAAAATAGAATTTCTATGAATTAATGAAGTTAGAAAATACCTCTCCTTAACTTGTTCTTTCCTAAAAGAGGATAGCCCTAAATAGAGGAGAGTATTTATAGGGTGGGATTCCCTAGGTGGGCTGGTCGGCTATAGAATTAGGGTTAGGGTTAGCTAATGGGTTGGGCTATTGGCTAAGTTAAAATCAATGGTTCAAAACCCTAAGTCATGACTTGTGACCAAAAGCCTTTCTATTCTAACTTGAGTTTAATGACTAACCATAGCTAACTCTAGTCTAACTAGGGTTACATGACCTAACCAAGTCCAAACACAACTAGGGGAGCTTCTAGGTTAGCCTACCAAGTCAATGCTAGTCAAGTCAAACTAGTCAACCATCATTCAAATAATTCCAAAATAAATCCTAAAAATTTCCATAAATTCAAATAATTATAATAAATTCAAATAACCTTAAAAATGAAAAAAATGCCCTCAAACTAGAAATATGGTAGTGACATAAATGTACATATGACTTATACTTAGCTTATATGGTATATGTGTTTAACTTATGCTTTAAGCCTAAGAATGATCCCCCTTGCTGTCCAGTTTTAACAGCATATTTGCACACTCATATATGCATATGGCAACTTCACATTGTATTAACAAATACTCCATTGACACTACATCATTTGATACCTTGCTGCCACAGTTTCACTTTGACACTAACACTATTCATGTGACACCCATACAGTACATTATAACCCCCCACATACCTTGCTATTTTGACACTAGCTACAGAACACTTTATTATACCATGTCCATTAACATTTTAATACTATGTTTTCTCTTTGACACATTACTGTCATATACACTATGTACTCATAAACCCCCTTCACATATACACTAATGCCTAGACACCAAACACTCTTCATTGCTTTGACACCACTAACCCCTTACATACTATGCTGCCACTGCCATCATTTAACCATGTGACACTTTACAACATTTTGACACAACTATGAAACACTTGACCATACACTATTTACATGTAACTCTTTATTTTCACATTATACTAACTGACATGTTATACATTGTTGCACTATACCATGTTCATTACCTGCCTATGTACACTATATACTATGATTCACTCACACTTTATATATATATATATATATATATATATATAATATATATATATATATATATATATATATTATATTATATATATATATTATATAATTTATTATATATATATATATATATAATATATATATATCTATATTATATAATATATATATATATATATATATATGTATGAATGATAGTGTAATGTACCCCTATATATGTGTGTGTGTGTACGTGTGTGTGTGCTATATATATATATATATAGGGGTACATTACCACTATCATTCATACATAATATATATATATATATATATATATATATATATATATATATATATATATATATATATATAATATATATATATATATATATATATATATATATATATACCCTATATGTATGTACTTTGTATAATTGTGAAAGTTACTTAATATATGAGATACTTGATATATAATTTGATATGTTTGTGTGCTAGTTTAGACTATATATATATATATATACCCTATATGTATGTACTTTGTATAATTGTGAAAGTTACTTAAATATGAGATACTTGATATATAATTTGATATGTTTGTGTGCTAGTTAGACTATAACATTAGGCTATGTGTTACCCTATGGTTTAGCTATGTGTTGGTTTAACATGTGACCTATAGGCTGTGTTGTAGTTGGTTTAAACTTAGACTTGCTTGTTAGACCTAGAATAGACTAACCTAGACTAATTGACCATGTTTGACCTAACCCTAACTAGTTTGACTAGATTGACCTAGTTTGACTTTCAGAGTTGACCACGAGTTAACTTTGGTCTAGATTGACCTAGAAACGTGTAGATGCATTGTACTCTTCAAATTATAATCCCTTTGTATATATCATGACTTGTGTTGCTCTAAATAGGACTCAGTTACCTCGTTCGGACTTTATATTCTCACAGACGTTCGGATTTCATGCGAGTATATTCTCTGATCATTTCATACTTGCTAGAACTTATAATCATGTTCTAGATTACTTTACTTGATGCTGACACTTGTTATCACGGATTAGTACTATATGGATCTTTCATGCGATATTATTCCCTTATAGGATACATCGGGTATTTCGTGTTCGTGTACTTTATCATGGACATCGTGTACTCCTTGTGTTCGTGTTATTCGTTTACAAATTGTGTACTCTCATGTGCTCACATGATCTTCGTGTACAAACTATACTTCATGTACAATAACATAACTTGACTAAATTCTTGTGTATTGATTGGAGACGGGGACTAGAAGTGGTTATGTGATCATTCTTGTAGTTTACTCGTGTATAACCTCTGTAGATTATTCGTGTATAACATCGTGCCGTTTACATAACCATCTTGTGCTCTGAATCACTAATCACTTACAGTTCTTACTTACCATGTATATATTTCCAGCTTACAAATCTCTTTTGTTTTTATGTACATCTTCTTACAGTTCATGTATCTTACTTTTGCATGCTTTACATTTTCTGCCATGTAATGAACTACGTGAGATGTATTGTGCTCGTTCCTGTCCTGACTGGACCTGTTAAAAATATTACAAATGACACCGAAGATTCTATCCTACGTACTATGGAGCAGCCCTAGATGACATTTGTGAGCTGGACTCTCAGGAGGACCCAGCTCTAGCTGATGATATCACCCCTACTGCCTAGTCTAGTTAGGCTTTATCTTACTTTGTTGTTGTCATATGAGACTTTGAGATGTATATTTTTGTTGTTGTTATGTCGTATAGACACTTAGACTTATTTCCCTTTCTATTTGTATTTCCTTTGGAGATTATCATATTTATCATTTCGTACTTTCTACCTTAGACTTTTTATTGAGCTGTACTTTGTATTGTCCTCCGATTGGAGTGTATATACTGTATAGGTACCTTATATATTATGATGAATGTGACCTAGGATAGCGTTCTACCACCGACACTGCGGCATAGGCTGGACGTACCCACTTCTCGTGCCCTTACACTGGGTGCGGGTCGTGACAGTTAATACTTATCAAAATAATTTAAATCACACGTAAATCCAAATCCAAATCAAATAACTAATTAATCACAAAATCTAGATCAACAAAGGATTACAATAAGATTTTATTTATATTATCTAGTAGTTCAAAAATAATTTCCATAAATGTCACGACCCGCACCCTAGAGTAAGGGCACAAGAAGTGGGTACGTCCAGCCTACGCCGCAGTGTCGGCGGTAGAACGCTGTCCTAGGTCAATCATCTAACAATATAAAGGTACCTGTACAGTATATACTCTCCGAATGGAGGTGACATAACAGAAAACAATCTCAATCACATCTAGGGTAGAAAAATGAAAGATAGATAGATAGACAGTAACTCAAAGAGAACAGTAGCATAGATGAAATAAGTCCAAGTGTCTAGGATAACATAACATCCAGAACGTCAACCCAATATACAAAATAAGTCTAAGAGTCTATATATCTCAACATCACAAAATACAACTCAGAATGTGAGACAAAAAGATAATATAGAAAAGACTGTCTAGCTAAACTAGCCTAGACTACTGGGGCAACATCCTCAGCTGCAGGTGGATCCTGCTAAGGGTCCACAACATAAGTATCATCTAGTCCTGCTCCATAATAGGTAGACACCAGGGCCTCATCCTCATCCTCTGTAATATTTTCAACAGGTCCAGTCAGGACAGGAACGAGCACAATACATCTCACGTAGTGCATAGTATGATAGAAAATATAAGCATGCAATAGAGTAAAATACAGGAAACGCTGAAGGAAGATACATGTAGTAAAAGAGATAACTATAATGAAATATCTACTATAATAGAGAACTAGCAGTGACTAGTGAGTCAGAGTAAAATATAGACATGTGAATGGCATAGGAGATTCATGACTACAGCTAAGAGTGATTCATGACTACAGCTACTGGGGTAATATCCACATGACTATTTCCACTCCCCCATCCCCAATCAATACACAAGGATCCGTTCAAGTTATGTTAAGATTCGTGATAAGCCCATAAATGGGTGATTCATGAGAGGCTTTGTGAACATGAGAGTACATGAGTCACAAGCGATTCGTGAATCTATGGAAGCATAGAAATACATGATGATTCGTGAAACGCACAAACATGCTGTATCTGATGCTCCCGAGGGAGATAACATCTCATGAAAAGATCCATATAGTACCAATCCGTGATAACCATCGTGTCAGCATCAAGTAAAGTAATCTAGAGCAAGAATATAAATCCTGGCAAGTATGAAACGGTCAGAGAATATACTCGCCTGATAACTGAACGTCTAAAGAGGATATACTGCCTGAGGAGAGATGTATGGCTCCTAATCAGAGCAATATAAGTCATAATGTATCCACAATGGTAAAGTAGAGTATACAATGCATACTACATAATTCTAGGTCAATCTGGTCAAAAGTCAACTCTTGGTCAACATTCTAGTCAAACTAGTCTAGTTATCTAGGGTTTTGGTCAACAATGGTCAGACTAGTCAAATACTAGTCAACATGATCAATCTAGGTCAAGTCTAGGTCAAACTTAGACTAACTAAGGTTTTGGTCAAACAAAGACTAGTCAACAAGGTAATTAGGTCAGTGGTCAATTATCTAAGTCAATACTCCATAAGACTAACTCAAACCATGACACAACTCCTAATTATTCCACTTAACCCCATACATATCTTAATCTACATAGGGCTATCTATATAACCCAAGTGGTCAAACTTAATCAACTAGTTAGGGTTTAGTCAAACTTTAGTCAACTAGTCCTTCTATGTTCATCCAAGTCATTTCTAAGTCAATTAGGTCATGGTTGACCTATAGTTGACTTTGGTCAACAATGGTCAACAAGGGTCAACTTGCTAGTTAAACTAGGTCTACTAGACCTATTGGTCAAGTCTAAACCTACTAACCATAGGCCATAGGCCCATGTATCTAGGATACCTTATATAGGTATCCATATCTATATAAAATATGAACCTACCCATATCTATACATATATATATATTCAACTATATAGTACCACATATATATATAATAACTATATATAGTACCACATATATATATAATACCCAATTATATATATAGTACCCACATATATACACAATATATATATATATACCCATTTATATATACTCAACTATATATATCAATATATATATATATATATATATATATATATATATATATATATATATCTACATAACCTATATATATACAACCTACATATATATATAGAGAGAGAGAGAGATCAATAGAGGGAGAGATGTAAGAGAGTGAGAGGGATAGAGAGTGAACAAGAGAGAGAGAGATATGGGAGTGTGTGTGTGTGTGTCACTGTGACAGGGGGGTGTTTGTTCTGTTCTCAGATTTCTGAGAACAGAAACCACACACACACACACACAATACGCATATATACTCCTATGTATATATACACACATATCTACACAAATACCCATGTAAATACACCCAAATTTCTACCTACACACACATACATATATACATATATATACAGTATATACACACATAAATATACATATATATATATATATATATATATATATATATATATATATATATATATATATATATATATATATACATTAAATCATTTTGAAATTCGTTTTTAAAAACTGCAAAGAACAGTACTACTGTTCATTACTGAACCTAAGGGGGTAAACCCAATACACACACCAAACCGAGCTAAGGCTTGAACCCAAGGGTTGGTAACACTAGCCCCTAGTGTCCTCTAGTGTCCTAGGTTCCTGACACGACACCACGACACAATTTGATGTGTTAAAACTCACCAAAACCCAATCGGGTAAACTGACACACACACACACGTATACGCTGCGTCGTGCACGCGTGCAATTTATCCTAGGACACGACACACGTGTCTAGGAGTCTCGTGCTCGTGTCCCTAGGTTCGTCTAGGGTCAGGCTAGGTGTCCAGCTACCTGAGTCGTGTCCACGTGTCACCATGTGTCGACACGAGCCCCGTATCAGTCGAGTTTTCTCGACTGATACACACTGTTTCACACAGTGTCGTGCGTGTGTTCTAGTGTCTCGTGGACACGACATATGCCACGTGGGGTCACGTGGTCAAGTCTACGTGTAGACCACGTGTTGGGCTACACACTCGTGTCACCACGAGGTGTCCACGACTCGTGTCCGTGCGATACGAGTCGCGTGTCAGTAAAGAAAATGTGCGCGTGCAGTGCAGTGCGTGTCCCGTACGAGTGAGTTTTCTTACTCGACACGACACGAGAAGTCATGAGACTTTGGGGGCATGTTCGCAGACATTGCCCCCGTGTCCATGTCAATTTTGGCGTGTCCTAGTGCTCTGTGCCGTGTGCACTAATAGTGGGGTAGCAGGGCACTGCCACACTGTGCAGTACAGTGTGTGCAGCGTGTTCGTGTCAATTTTTCGACACGAAATGACACAATGTCGTGCTCAGTAAGTTTGGGTTAGGGTTAGCAGGGTTGGGGCTACCTGAAAATGTAATTTGTTCTACATTTTACAGAAGTTTATTTCTTAGGGACATTTCACCAAACATTGTTATTTAAACACAGATACGTGTCCGATACGGACACCAAACCAAACCTATTTCCTACCAACTTGACCTACAGTTAGGGTATACCTATATGCATGTATTTATGAAGAAAAATTACACTATTAGCAAGGTTTGAGGGCATTAACCTATGAGTGCAAAAATCAATGGAAAGCCTAGAATAGGGGGGTGTCCTTCCACTTGGTGATACCCAAAGCCTTGTAAAACTTTGGTTGCTAGCCTCCCTCAGTTTCCTCAGTGTAGTAGGGTCCCAATGCAAGAAACTAGAGGTGATTTGGATCAAAAATGATCAAGTTATGGTCTTGTGAAGGAATGGGAATTTCAAGGTTTAATGAAATGTAAATTCATGTAAAGGGGACTTGAATGAACTATGGGGTGATATATAGGAGGGGGGCATGGTGTGGCCGACCATGGGGGTAGGGTAGGGTGTCCTTGGGTTGCTTCCAAGTGAAGGGAAGGACTTTCATGCCAAAGTATTGATCTTTTGAGTGTTTTGTGGAAAATATCTAATGAAGTGCATTCTAGGATAATTCCAACCTTTGACTAAAAGTAAAAATCTATCCCCTTAGCATTCTAGGTTAGTAACTAATCCCTAGATTAGGCTAAACTTGGTTAGGGGCTCTCATGACACTTAACAATAATTAAATAATAATAAAACACATAAATGCAAATAATTCCAAATAAATCCTAGAAAATTACCAAAATACCCTTTAGGCTAAAAAGTGCTAAAATGGTATCCTAATCACTTGGTTAGGCTTACATGGTCATGGTAGTCTCTAGGTTATGAAATCTCTAGGGTTTACACTAGGGTTATACTAGTAAAGTCACAAAGTCATAAGTCGTGACTTAGAAAATAGTTTTAACTAACTAAAAATCACCAAAAATTATATCATGACTAAAATACCATTAATAAATAATAAAAATAATAAATTTTCAAAAATATCCCAATTTCAGAAAATTGGGTGTTACAAGTCTACCCTCCTTAAAATAATTTCGTCCTCGAAATTTAGAGTGGTCGTACTCCTCCTAGGTCAACCTCCAACAATCAGGGTCGAAGCTACTACCTAGCAACATACAAGGTCAATAAGTAAAATATGGGTAGTAGACCTATACTGGGTCATGTCCAAAATTGGCTGGCAGTTTTAGGCCATAAGGTGTCCTGAATTCAAATCGAAAATCAAAAGTAACTCCATGGGGTAAATCAGGATGGAGCCTCGGGTCAGGAAAATCGTACTAAGCAAATGAAGCACACGATGGTATGCTTGAGTGGGACACTAAGGTCATGGGTGTAGAGTGTCATGTCTAGGTCATGTATGTGAAATTAGTTTTGAGAAAACAACTAGTCTTGTGCTCCTAATTTAAAAGTCACGGTAACGTGCCCACGATGATCATAATTTATAGTAGGAAGATCTATGGCCTAAGCTGAACCGGAAATGTGATACAATAGTAGTGTAAGGGGCAGGTTAAGTGGGACAGTCCTGGTCATGGGTATAGACTGGGAAGATAAGGAAACAATAAATCACAGGGCTAAAAGGGGTACCATTCTATGGTCAGAGCTACTCTACCAATTCTAAGTCAAAAGGCATAACACATACATTAATTCATTTAAGGAAAAAAAATTTCTTAACAAAAGAAGTTATTCAAGAATTATATTAATAGCTAAAGCTACTCCTACTCCTACTCCTAAGTAAGAGATGAAGAAATAAACAACAATCGACAAAAATCAAAGAACTACCAGGTCAAAACTTATCACTAATAAAGTAACAGGTAGGAGCAGATGGAATTGGATTTAAAGATAGATATAATGAAACAAGGTGGGAATGGAATTTAGAAGAACAGAACCTGCATGCACATCGCCAACTACCTGGGCATCCTCAACTGTCATGGCGTAAGCTCGCCCCTGCTGGCCTCTTCCAGCCTGTTGCTGAAACTGCATAAATCTCTGCTGCTGTGGCTGTAACGGTTTCCTTTGCTGACCTACCGGAGCCTTGGCTCCTGCTCCTGGTGCTGCTCCCTGTGCTACTCTGCCTGTGTACTGGGAACACTCCCTCAGCTGGTGGTCCGCTGCCCCACATAGTAGGCACCAGCCTAGCCTCTTCCTGCACTCTCCCCATCCATGTCCCGGCTTCTTACAGTAGGGACAACTGGTAGTCTGCTGTCTCGGGGCCTGTTGTTGCTGCCTCGGCTGCTGATACTGCTGTGGCTGCCTCTGCTGATGCTGATAGTGAGGCCTCTTGGCCTGACCTCCACTGCTGTCGGCTCCCTGTGTATCACGGCCCCTCTTGAGCTTCAGCTCAAGATCATCCTCAGCTGCCATCGCTCCTGCCAGAATCCCCTCAAAAGTGGCATTCCTGTCACTCTTGGTCAAGGACTTGACCTCCTTGACCAAGCCCTTCCTGAACCTCCTTGCCTTCGCTGTCTCGCTAAGGCCCTCTACAAATCTGTTCAACCGGCAAAACTCACCGGAATACTCCTCTACAGTCTGGTTCCCCTGAACCAGGTTCTCGAACTGGGTCTCCAAAGTACCGACTGCCTGATCCGGAAAAAACTTCCCCTTGAAGAGCTCCTTGAAAACTCTCCATGTCTGCCCTGGAGTGCATACTCTCGGGTCCGTCTGATACCAGGTACGGGCAAGATCCCGCATCTGGCTGGCTGCTGCCTCTATCTGTAGTCCGGCTGGTATCTTCGCCAGTCGAAAAATCTCCTCAATGTGCTCAATCCAGTCATCAGCATAAAGAATCCCCTCTGTCCCCAAGAAGTCCCTGGGGTTCATCTTCTTGAACTCCTGAATGCCCGGAATCCTCTGCTGTCGCGACTGTCCCAATCCTCCCTGTGGCTGGACAGCCAACCTCTCCACCATCGCTCTAGCCAGCTGATGGGCCTCATCTATGCCCCTGGTAAACTCCGCTGTTTGACGCTGCTGCTGGGCCTGCTGCGTCTCTAGGAAATACTGGAAGTATGAAAATATCTGTGCAGCATCCACTAATCCAGATGGCATCGGCGGTTGGAACTGCGACTGGTGCTGCTGAAACTGTGGCTGATGAAACTGCGGGGGAGGCATGTCTGGGGTAGCTGGGATGGTCCCCCGAATAAGTAGAGGTGTACCCCCAAATGTGGCAGAAGCTCCCACATGAGCTGGAGTAAGGGGAGCTGTGGTCCCCGGGTCCTGGTGAGCTGGACGAGAGGTGGCAGACCTCTCAGTGGTGTCACCTGGACCGAGACACTGTGATCGTGTCTCCACCATCCTGAAGACAGATCAGCAAGGGAGTCAATAACGGTACAAGGATGATAGTATCAAGAAGGACAATATGAAATAGATTATACAGATTTGAACAAAAGTCAGTAGATTCAAACCCATTAAAATTTCCTAATTGTGATTGAGTATCCACTCTTTCTAAGCCTATTCCTCAAATCCTATCACAGGCTGTAGTGGTACTCTAGTTCGAATACCACTACATAAACTCGACCTGCATGGGCCACCACTAAAAATGTGTCACGACCCGCACCCTAGATTAAGGGCACGAGAAGTGGGTACGTCCAGCCTACGCCGCAGTGTCGACGGTAGAACGCTGTCCTAGGTCAATCATCTAACAATATAAAGGTACCTGTACAGTATATACTCTCCGAATGGAGGTGACATAACAGAAAACAATCTCAATCACATCTAGGGTAGAAAAATGAAAGATAGATAGATAGACAGTAACTCAAAGAGAACCGTAGCATAGATGAAATAAGTCCAAGTGTCTAGGATAACATAACATCCAGAATGTCAACCCAATATACAAAATAAGTCTAAGAGTCTATATATCTCAACATCTCAAAATATAACTCAGAATGTGAGACAAAAAGATAATATAGAAAAGACTGTCTAGCTAAACTAGCCTAGACTACTGGGCAACATCCTCAGCTGCAGGTGGATCCTGCTGAGGGTCCACAACATAAGTATCATCTAGTCCTGCTCCATAATAGGTAGACACCAGGGCCTCATCCTCTGTAATATTTTCAACAGGTCCAGTCAGGACAGGAACAAGCACAATACATCTCACGCAGTGCATAGTATGATAGAAAATATAAAGCATACAATAGAGTAAAATACAGAAAATGCTGGAGGAAGATACATGTAGTAAAAGAGATAACTGTAATGAAATATCTACTATAATAGAGAACTAGCAGTGACTAGTGAGTCAGAGTAAAATATAGACATGTGAATGGCATAGGAGATTCATGACTACAGCTAAGAGTGATTCATGACTACAGCTACTGGGGTAATATCCACATGACTATTTCCACTCCCCCATCCCCAATCAATACACAAGGATCCGTTCAAGTTATGTTAAGATTCGTGATAAGCCCATAAATGGGTGATTCATGAGAGGCTTTGTGAACATGAGAGTACATGAGTCACAAGCGATTCGTGAATCTATAGAAGCATAGAGATACATGATGATTCGTGAAACGTACAAACATGTTGTATCTGATGCTCCTGAGGGGGATAACATCTCATGAAAAGATCCATATAGTACCAATCCATGATAACCATCGTGTCAGCATCAAGTAAAGTAATCTAGAGCAAGAATATAAATCCTGGCAAGTATGAAACGGTCAGAGAATGTACTCGCCTGATAACTGAACGTCTGAAGAGGATATACTGCCTGAGGAGAGATGTATGGCTCCTAATCAGAGCAATATAAGTCACAATGTATCCACAATGGTAAAAATAGAGTATACAATGCATACTACATAATTCTAGGTCATTCTGGTCAAAAGTCAACTCTTGGTCAACATTCTAGTCAAACTAGTCTAGTTATCTAGGGTTTTGGTCAACAATGGTCAGACTAGTCAAATACTAGTCAACATGATCAATCTAGGTCAAGTCTAGGTCAAACTTAGACTAACTAAGGTTTTGGTCAAACAAAGACTAGTCAACAAGGTAATTAGGTCAGTGGTCAATTATCTAAGTCAATACTCCATAAGACTAACTCAAACCATGACACAACTCTTAATTATTCCACTTAACCCCATACATATCTTAATCTACATAGGGCTATCTATATAACCCAAGTGGTCAAACTTAATCAACTAGTTAGGGTTTAGTCAAACTTTAGTCAACTAGTCCTTCTATGTTCATCCAAGTCATTTCTAAGTCAATTAGGTCATGGTTGACCTATAGTTGACTTTGGTCAACAAGGGTCAACTTGCTAGTTAAACTAGGTCTACTAGACCTATTGGTCAAGTCTAAACCTACTAACCATAGACCATAGACCATAGGCCATAGGCCCATGTATCTAGGATACCTTATATAGGTATCCATATCTATATAAAATATGAACCTACCCATATCTATACATATATATATATATTCAACTATATAGTACCACATATATATAATACCCAATTATATATATAGTACCCACATATATACACAATATATATATATATATATATATATATATATATATATAACCATTTATATATACTCAACTATATATATCAATATATATATATATATAAATCTACATAACCTATATATATATATACAACCTACATATATATATATATATAGAGAGAGAGAGATCAATAGAGGGAGAGATGTAAGAGAGTGAGAGGGATAGAGAGTGAACAAGAGAGAGAGAGATATGGGAGTGTGTGTGTGTCACTGTGACAGGGGGGTGTGTTCTATTCTCAAATTTCTGAGAACAGAAACCACACACACACACACAATACGCATATATACTCCTATGTATATATACACACATATCTACACAAATACCCATGTAAATACACCCAAATTTTTACCTACACACACATACATATATACATATATATACAGTATATACACACATAAATATACATATATATATATACATTAAAATTATTTTGAAATTCGTTTTTAAAAACTGCAAAGAACAGTACTACTGTTCATTACTGAACCTAAGGGGGGTAAACCCAATACACACACCAAACCGAGCTAAGGCTCGAACCCAAGGGTTGGTAACACTAGCCCCTTGTGTCCTCTAGTGTCCTAGGTGCCTGACACGACACCACGACACAATTTGATGTGTCAAAACTCACCAAAACCCAATCGGGTAAACTGACACACACACACACGTATACGCTGCATCGTGCACGCGTGCAATTCATCCTAGGACACGACACACGTGTCTAGGAGTCTCGTGCTTGTGTCCCTAGGTTCGCCTATGGTCAGGCTAGGTGTCCAGCTACCTGAGTCGTGTCCACGTGTCACCATGTGTCGACACGAGCCCCATATCAGTCGAGTTTTCTCGACTGATACACACTGTTTCACACAATGTCGTACGTGTGTTCTAGTGTCTCGTGGACACGACACACGCCACGTGGGGTCACATAGTCATGTCCACTTGTAGCCCACGTGTTGGGCTACACACTCGTGTCACCACGAGGTGTCCACGAATCGTGTCCGTGCGATACGAGTCGCGTGTCAGTGAAGAAAATGTGCGCGTACAGTGCAGTGCGTATCCCGTGCGAGTGAGTTTTCTCACTCGACATGACACGAGAAGTCATGAGACTTTGGGGGCATGTTCGCAGACATTGCCCCCGTGTCCATGTCAATTTTGGCGTGTCCTAGTGCTCTGTGCAGTGTGCACTAACAGTGGGGTAGCAGGGCACTGCCACACTATGCAGTGCAGTGTGTGCAGCGTGTTCGTGTCAATTTTTTGACACGAAACGACACAGTGTCATACTCAGTAAGTTTGGGTTAGGGTTAGCAGGGTTAGGGCTACCTGAAAATGTAATTTGTTCTACATTTTACAGAAGTTTATTTCTTAGGGACATTTCACCAAACACTGTTATTTAAACACAGATACGTGTCCGATACGGACACCAAACCAAACCTATTTCCTACTAAACTTGACCTACAGTTAGGGTATACCTATATGCATGCATTTATGAAGAAAAATTACAATATTAGCAAGGTTTGAGGGCATTTACCTATGAGTGCAAAAATCAATGGAAAGCCTAGAATAGGGGGGGTGTCCTTCCACTTGGTGATACCCAAAGCCATGTGAAACTTTGGTTGCTAGCCTCCCTCAGTTTCCTCAGTGTAGTAGGGTCCTAATGCAAGAAACTAGAGGTAATTTGGATCAAAAATGATCAAGTTATGGTCTTGTGAAGGAATGGGAATTTCAAGGTTTAATGAAATGTAAATTCATGTAAAGGGGACTTGAATGAACTATGGGGTGATATATAGGAGGGGGGGGCATGGTGTGGCCGGCCATGGGGGTAGGGTAGGGTGTCCTTGGGTTGCTTCCAAGTGAAGGGAAGGACTTTCATGCCAAAGTAATGATCTTTTGAGTGTTTTGTGGAAAATATCTAATAAAGTGCATTCTAGGATATTTCCAACCTTTGACTAAAAGTAAAAATCTATCCCCTTAGCATTCTAGGTTAGTAACTAATCCCTAGATTAGGCTAAACTTGGTTAGGGGCTCTCATGACACTTAACAATAATTAAATAATAATAAAACACATAAATGCAAATAATTCCAAATAAATCCTAGAAAATTACCAAAATACCCTTTAGGCTAAAAAGTGCTAAAATGGTATCCTAATCACTTGGTTAGGCTTACATGGTCATGATAGTCTCTAGGTTATGAAATCTATAGGGTTTACACTAGGGTTATACTAGTAAAGTCACAAAGTCATAAGTCGTGACTTAGAAAATAGTTTTAACTAACTAAAAATCACCAAAAATTATATCATGACTAAAATACCATTAATAAATAATAAAAATAATAAATTTTCAAAAATATTCCAATTTCAGAAAACTGGGTGTTACAATAAATACCAGTCATATTTAAAATAATACATTTTAAGACAATACTTAATACTATCAACTATCTGCACAATTACACTTTTTCTAATTATAATTTTTTTATCTCAAATAATATATCTATAGCTTTTATTAGTCAACACCATAATTAATCAATTAGAAACCAAATCAACTATAGTTCAAATATTTACCATAATAATTTAGATTAGTATTTAATCATCAAAATATTTTAATAAGCTCAAAATCTAATCTAAAATATTTTTGGCAACCCTTTTTGTCATACTAAAATATTTATGATTTCCTTCGTACAACAAAATATATCTTTCTAACACAATATTTAAAATAAAACAAATTATTTTTAAATCTGAAAATGGGAGTTACAGTAAATACGACACATCGTACGCTTGGCAAGCATACGACGGCTATCTGTACGATTAGACTTGTAGTGAATATGGCACGTCGCATACTTGGCCTAGCAGCGACGGTATCTTTCTTGTAAGGATGGTTCTTATTGAATTCGGCACATCGCACACTTGACCTAGCGGTGACGGCTATCTTGTTTGTAGGGGTGGTTCTTGTATGATTGGAAATGTTTACATGTTGCCCTGATAAGTACAAATAAATTCATATCCCAACACACAAATAGAGTACGAGTCTATCCAGAAGTAAATGGTACTTGTAGGTGTTTCGAGTAGGTGGTTCCAGTGAGTGGTTCTGGTAGTAGGGGATAGACGAGTCAAATACATGTGTCGTAAATGATTGAATCCAGAATACCAACCCATGTTGTGACAGAGAATCAAAATAGAACTATACTAGAAGCTGAATCATAATAACCATCAAGTAAATGAAAACTATCAAAGAATGTACTCACGTGTCGTCCAGAGCAGTGCATGAGAATCGATGTCCTAAGTGGTGTCACACAAACCTATATTTAATATATACATAGTTATTTATGTTCTAGAGTAAACAGTGTATTTAGATGCACTAATTATATGCTTCTAGGCTAATTCTAGGTCAAGATTTTCAAACTAACTCAAGGCTAGTCAATCTAGGTCAAGATTCTAGATAGCTATTTATATGTGCCATCAAAGAAGGACAATTAATTTTGAAGAGTAATTGCAAAAAGAGTTGTCATGGCAATCAAAAGATTGGATGTTTTTCCTAATATGTGATTGAGTACCTCTTAGTATAACCTAGAACCTATATCCTAGTAGCAGGCTCGTAATAGCACTCTAAGTCGAGCACCACTACAAAATCGTACTAATTACGACTTGAGACCTGCATGGGCCACCACAACAAACATGTCACGACCCGCACCATATTTAGGGGCACAAGGGCGTGGGTACGTTCAGCCGACGCCACAGTGGCGACGGTAGAATACTGTATAGGTCATCTATAACATCTAACAATGTAGAATATAAACATGTCATCTCCGCACGGAGGAAATATATGACATAAGAAAAGTACATAACTCAATCACAATTTCTCAAGGAAGATAAGCACGATAATTGATAGAAGATATAAAGATAGAGTCTGAAATAGTAGCAAGAGTCACAACATAAATAAGTTTAGAAGTCTAAGACAATAGTACGTATCCTGAAATAATATAACAGACCAAAGTATATCAATCTGGAAATAATCCAGTAAAACCTAGCTAATACTAAGTCACTACTGGAGGTGCATCCTCTATGAGCCCAGGCTGATCAGTGTCCTCATCTATCCCAGACCCATAGTAGATTATGTAACAGGCCTCTAAGTCCTCTAAAAAATAGTATCCAGTCAATATTGGAGCAAAGCACAGACACTAACAGCAGTTCCATTCAATTGGCAAGTGCTATAATAAATAGTTATAATGAGGTACATGATAGATATCAAAACTGGAAAGTAAGAAGTACATGATAACTGGTAATCATTTCATGGTATATGAGTATGTAGTAAAACTAGAATATGAAGTAACACGGGTAATCTGAGTATAATATATAATATAAATGGTGCCTTGAGATATTAGAGTGCTATGTGATCGGCTTGGGTCAAGATCAGGCTATTCCATTTGACCGGCTATGCACAAGTACGAGTATGAAGGATCAGGTCAGCCATAATAGAAAGCTATGCACAAGTAGCATAAGGTCAGGCTATACCTTACGTGTGGCTAGGGTGGGCTATGCACAAGCACGTAAACAAGTGGGGGTATGATCACATAAGCTCTAATAACTCTCCAATCCCTTGAATAGTATAATGGGTCCAACCATGTCACTTTAAGACATGGGATTCAAGAAGCAGGGAGCCAGTCCACTTCCAAATCGGTGTCTATACAAGTAAGAATAATAACAAGCAAGTACCAGTATACCAGGTTAAATCGGGAATAATATCTCATGACGTGATCCAACGTATACTAGTCCGTATATTCTCGTGTCAGAAATCAACAAAAATGCTACAACTGAATATATATAAAAATATTAAAGTAATGAAAACTATCAGAGAATGTACTCGCCTGCGGTTCCGAGCAGTAAATATGAATCGAGGCTCAAAGTGGAGTCACAAACTCCTAATATGATATATACATGGTTAATTGGTGTTTAAAAGAGTTAATCATGGATATCTAGTGTGTGATATGCAATCTAGGTCAATTTTAGGTTAAATTGACTTAAAGTTGACTTTGGGTCAAATTAGTCAACCTTAGTCAAATTAAGTCAAGTAAGTTAGGTTAACCTATTTCAAGTTTATAGGCAATGCCTAACTTCTAATACCTATCTATCTATCCATCTATATATTATCTACTACCTATATTAGGTAAACTATCACTATATTGCCCTATAACCCATTCATGAGTTACCTTAACTTAGATAGGTAATCTTCATTACCTTAACTTAGATAGATAATCTTCATTACCGTAACTTAGGTAATCTTCATTACCTATACAAATACCCCCATCTCATTTTACTGTTTAAGTTTACCCCAATTCATATATTCAATGAAGGTAATTCTCTAGATTACCTATTCAAAACCCTATTTCAGATTTCCTTAATCACACTCTTATAACATACTCCTCAGTCACTATTAAACTAACTGTAATAACAGTTCCTATTTGACACTACACTCTCTTTCCTAAAACACCTAGGCCAAATAGCCCATGGCCTTTGCCAAGTTACTGCTTGTGCCAAGATACTGGCGTAAACATTGGCATATGGACAATGTGGCCTAAAAATAGAGCCAAACTTGGCTCTTTCCTAATGCTACTTGCTAAAGCAGCCAGTGCAGCAATGGACTAAGGCCTATGCCCCAAATAGTCATGGGCCAACACATGCCAATGGCCTACTGAAAACCAAAGCCAAGATCCCCTGCATCCTTGCCCTCACTCTCTCTGACACTCATTGGACTATCATTAGGACTGAACAAAACAGTCTACACTATCACTAGACACATTCACACATCTCACTGTCTAACTGACACACTATGACACTCTAAATCCTCACTGATTTTACTCGCTGGGATACTTTAAATACTCTATAAACAAACCACATTGGCACGATGCACATGCATTGGCCTATGGCCAATATGGCCTGGCAATAGAGCCAACATGGTCCATCCCCAATACTTTCTAGACCCAACCTGGACTATCAGTTGGGCAAGGCAATGCACTTGCCTGCTGCCTTTCCCAAGCAAAGTCCTGTGCAACAGACCACTCCAGGGCCAGTGCAGGCCATCACTGAGCAACTGAGCTCTCTCCTCATTCCTTACTTGCAAACAAGTCTGAGGCCAAACCTTCAAACACTCACTCACTAGACTTAACTGATACCTAATGACACTTCATTGATACATTGATTTCTCATATAGTATACTCTCTGAACTGACACTAATATACTAATATGTACTTTACTCACCTTCTAAAACATTGACACTAAACACTGATACTTCACTTATTGTCCAAAATAGTGACACTGAACACAGATACTTACAATACTAACATCCCACTCTCACTCACTAACACAAGATACCCTCTTAAGACAAGGGACACACTGAGATAGGACACTAACTCACTGACATTGGTTCACATTAGTGTAACTGATGTTGCATCCCCTCCCCTATCTCTAACTAACACTCTCTAAAACATTGATCACACAATTGTCACAAGACAGTTCTCATGATTGAACACTCTCCAAGTCATTGACACACACACACACACACACTCAAACTATGACACTCTCTCACTTGCAAACATGGGTCACATGACACACTCTCACTGATCCCTAAACTCTGAGATAGGACACATACTGTCCCTCTCAAGACACAAGGGACACTCCCATATATGAACTAAAAAATAGGAATCACAAGGAAAACAGAGTTCTCTAATGAACTCAAAATAGTGAATGCATTGGCCTAATGCAATATCATGTATACTTATATCCATACATAATTATATATACATATATATACCTAGATACGAATAGTACAAACCATGTACACCTATTCCAAATGAGAAAACTAAACTAATCATGATCTTAAAACTGAAAACTAAACTAAAATAGTCTATTTGTCATTTTGACAAACACTTGGTAGGCTCTCCTCGGATTTCTCCAAAGATGACACAAAAACTCCAAATAAAATCTATCAAAATGAAGGTTAGAGCATTGCTCTTCTCCCTATGGGTAACCCTAGTCCATGTGAGTGTTCCTACTAGTGTCATGCATGAGAATGGAGCTCAAACTATGAAAAAATGGCAAGAGTTTACCTATTGGGAGATGGATTCCCAATGAAACTCTCTTGGAAGGCTCTAGTGTCAAGTTTGATACAATCTCCCAATTTTTTGGACTCCTCCTCACGAGCTCTTTGGTTTCCAAGCTCCAAGTCTGATAGGATGAAGATTAGGGAAAGTTTTGAGGGATTTTGTAGGAGTTTTGATGGAGGGAAGTATAGGAAATGGAAGGGCTTGTAGAGAGCTCTTCTTGGTTTTGTGGAGGCTCCAAATGAATAAAAAAGGAGTAAACCCTCTCATATGGTTGCCATAAATGGCGCCCTAAAACTCTCTTTAAAATGTCCATTTTATCCCTCAAATTATCATGAACACTTATCTTAAATGAAGGGTTATTCTGTTCTAAGTGTTGGGCTAATTTCTATTCCTAATCTAGACTCAACACGACTTAAATATAGCTAGTTGTGTTTATCCTAGAATATAGGTCCAAGTAGTCATGTCTAGTCCAATTAGGTCCACAAGTCAAAGGTTCAATAAATAGACTAGTCTAACAATAAATACAACCTTCACAAGCAATTAATTAAATAATTATACATGAAATATAAATAATTAAAATGACAAAATTATACCTAGTATTGTGGTAGTGACATAGGTCAAAAAGCAAAGATTTCCACAAATGATCCATGTTCATGGTTTACCCATGTGTGTAAAGTGGATCAGAAAGTAACAACTACAAACAAACCTATGCACAACCGATGTCTATGCATGTGAAGTGGGTTTTAAGTCAAAATTTCTCTCATCTGACTTGGGTGGTGACGTATTAAGTTATAAGCGCAAGACAAGGAACTCTCTATTGCAAAAATTGTGTCCCCTCAATGGCATCACTGTGCAAATATTATCATCAACTATTGTTGCACAATGGCAGTAGAATCTCTATCAAGGCAGTCTGTGTTCCAAAGATTGAACGATACATCACCACCCCGATAGTATTCTGGAAAGTGAGCTTGTGACGATGAAGATAAAGAATGATCGTGGAGTCAGTCTATATGTCACGCGGGGCTCCTTGCAACCATCCCAACAATCAAAGGATCCCAACTCCTCCTCCTACTATACACAGATGAAGAAATAGTCGTGGAGCAAGGGTTGGTTCCACTTTAAGTGCCTCGGCCAATTCCACAACGAACAACGAGCTAGCGAGCTGAATCGTCTGAAGAAGTGTACCACCACACATGCTCCAAATATGGGCTTATCTCAGAAAATGATGTGCCACATGCATGAAGTACCAATTCTCCTGTGATTCATGGCAATCCAACTTTCCATGAGGACAATGAACATCAAGCCTCTGAATATAGCAGTAACAATTTTCCTGAGGACAACATACCCCAGGAGTCAGATATTATAGACTCTAGCTACCCTACTTTGTCTACTACTCGTCTATCAGCCTACACATGACTTCTGTGTATATGGCTGATAATAATCAGGAGGGCACCAGTGACCATTATCCGTGGGAGACACTTGAAGCTACGGTCCAAAGCATAAATATTGTCTTACAGCAAATACATATAGAAAGTGATGTTGAATATGCCAGCTAGTATAGTCGCACCACAACCTGCAGCACTTCAGGTCCAAGACAACCAAGATGAGGATAATAATAAAAACTCAGCAGCACCACATCAGAACCTTCTGAATGCTGGGGGTGGTCTTATGCTAGGGACTTTGCCAAGTGTTCCAACCACTCTTCATCCAGTTGCTCTACCAACTGTCGTCCAATCGACAACTCCTCCCCAAGTTGTTGATCTACAAAAAGCAATATGTGCTTTGAATGCTCGTCTAGATTCTATGAATAACAATATTTAGCTCCAGAAGCTGGGGGTATCTCAAATACCCTCCTGAGTGGGACAATGTTGTTTGCCCAAAAAAATACAAGCCGTATTCGTTGATCCCATTTGACGGAATAAAGTCGCCCATCAACATATGAAGTACTTTGAACTATGTACATACCTGTAATCTCTGCTAATCAATTTCTTGGAGTTTTTCAAAATTTTGTATTTTCTAAATTTTCTGAATCTTTGAAATCGTGAATACGACATAGTTTTGACCTTAATTGCTATCGGTCCTTGTTGGTACTTGACTTTGTAAAAACATTTTTTTAGAAAGATGTTTACGGTATTTGATATGTCCACTTCGAGATAGGATATAAGTTATAAATATATTTTCTTCTTATAAAAGATCACGAGTGAGATAATATTTTGTACTTTAGTCAAAGGTTTGAAAATTGTAGTTTATTGGATTTCACCAATCGTATCGGCCTAAGACCGTTTGGTCCTAATCCTGGTGGTAGCTAAATTGTAATTAGCTACTGATATTTTGTTGAGTCGTTGATTTTATGAAACTAATATATATACGAGATTTTTGTCAAATTGATTTTTTGCTTGCTTTCATGGATTTATATAATTCATAATTAATTAATTTTATAAAGAAATAATTGTCAAGTTACGAATGAAAATAGAAAATATTTATTAGCCTACAAAATAATTAACTAGTTATAATAACTAAATTATCATAGCTAGTAATTAGTTTAGTATTAATCATCTAATTAAATCAATAAATATCAATATGTTAGCTGTTAGTGACTAAATTAGCGTTAGTATTAGTTTTTCACTAGGTATTCCTATTTCCATTACACATACATTCTTAGGGTTTCTCCCCCTCTCTTATAAATAGCACATTTTCAAGGTTTCCCCAATTTCCCTACACAACCGTAGGAAATAAGCTAGCAGCTGCCAATAGACTACCATCTCCCGCCACTTATTTTCCTACTGTTCACAGCCCGACGTCTCCCCATCGCCACCTCTGCAATCTCCACCACCTCGGCCGACTCCATCTTCGGCCATCCATATCGAACCACCCCTCCTGGCTTCGTTATTGCCACAGCCAAGCCCACCACAACCACCATCGTAGCCAGCCCCGGCCGTCTCTTCGAACACACCATTATTGGCCGATGCCCCGACCATATTCCCATGGTCAACAACAGAAAACAACCGCCCGGCCACCATTGGCCGAGCCACCACCCACACCACCAATACACCTCGATCCCGACATTTTACTTTGCCACTACCACTGCAAACGTGCTGTCACCGGCAACACCGCCAACAAAGCCAGCCACCACCATGACCAACACCATTGTCGACTCGATATTCTCCACACTCTGCCCCTGCAACCAACCGCCTCCACAGCTAACACCACCAGAATCATCCCCATTGTTACCACCATTCGACGAATCTGACACCACACCCCCATCCCGACCACCGCTACGTCCACCAAACCATGTGCGCCCTTCGCTCCTCCGTCCCCAGCCTCACCAAGCCGATGTCGCGTCTGCAGCGACGGATTCACCTCGCCAGACAAGACCCATGTGCCTTCCACCAGGGCTTCGTGGCGCACACCACCATAGCCCTCCTTATCGTCGCCATGCCCGATCATGTACTCCTCCACGTCGTTCCCGAATGGCCACCGGATCTGCCACAACGTGTCCGTCGAAATGACTGCCTCTGTAAGACCCTCTCTTCCCTTTCATTTCATCCTCTCTCTCTTCCTCGAAAGCTTGCTCGCTTGAGTTCCCTCTCACTCTCCAATGTTTGTGATTTGGGAAGATGGAGAGGACACTCTCTCTCCTTTATTGTTACTTAATATAGAAGTTGAGATGAGAACGGATTGATGAACAGCCCTTTTTTATTTTGGATGTTGACTTTCCTCTGGGGGCTTATGCTCATGTGATTGAACCCAGCTGTTTCAGTTAACAAAATGTCCTTAAGGATTTTGAAAGAAAATAAGAAAAAGTGTACAAAAGTACAAGTAGATTCTAGAAAGTATTGCTATAGAAGTCTGATCTGAGAACGATCACTTTGTTTTTTGGACCACACGATGATGATGAAGAAAACTGCTTGAAGATGAACAACTGGAAGAACTAAGTCACCAGAAAGGTATCGACACAATTGGTACTGATGGCACAGTCGAATGCTTTTGCTTTGCTTCACTCTGTTCTTGAGAAAATGTTGAAGAGAAATACTCTAAAAAATTACTTTGCTATGAAAGTATGGTCTCCATAATCTTATTCCTCTTTCTTAAAAAAGAAGTCTTTATATAGACTTGTCTTCTGTGCGTAAAAAGCATCATATTGGGTCTCTTCGCAGGCTATTAGAATAACTGTCACCCACGTACAGAAATTAGCCTCTACGCATATTGACACATGTCCCATAATCCAATAAAATAAGGCGAGCACGTACACATTTTTCGAGAAGTGTGCATGAAGGCCACGTCAGAAAACCACGTTCCCATACAATCAGGACAAGCTGTGCATAAAAGATGTTGTTTAAACTTATCCGAGCGTAAAATAGCTCAAAGTAAGCTTCCTGCGTAAAGTGGCTAAAATAGCCTTGAGCGTAAAGGCTCAAATAAACTCTACGCGCGCAAAAAGAGTAGCTGAGATAGCCTTGAGCGTAAAAGCTCAATAACTCTTATGCATAAAGAGGAAGCTATTCCTCAAGCATATAGCAGCTCATTGGCACGCTAAATAACAAACTTCTTGGCTTCTGTGCAATCATTTGTCAAAAATTAATCTGTCAGAACAGTTTCTTCTTATATTTAATGCAGCATGGACAGGTCATTCCTTGCGTAAAGTCTGAATTTAAGACTTGCATAGAGTTTTGAGTTTGACCCAGTTTGACATTTGCGTAAAGTCTAATCTGGAACTGTCTTTGCGTAAATATCTCAACTTCTTTGACTTGGTCTTCAAAATTTATTTACGCTTCTACAAGACCCCCTTCAAAGTTTTCAAATTTTCAAATATTTGAAATACTTTGAACAGAAGCGTAAAGTTTGGGATATCCAACAGTCATCAGCGTAAATTTAGGGATATCCAACAGTCACTTCGAGAATTTGAATCAACCCTTGAGTTTTCTATAAATAGGACTTCTGTTGAAGAGAGAGAACTTTACTCATCTCTCTTATTCTCTCTTCATTCATCCTCCAAATCTTTTCAAGCAAATGGCACCCAAGAGCAAGGCCGCCGCCTCAAAGTTGCCTCTTCGTCGACGGCTAGATCATCTGAAGAAGTTTACGCTTGTAACTCCACCTTTTCAAATTGGTATATTTTTGTTTATATATAAAATCTTTTGCAAACCTTACCTATAATTATTAAATTTGTTTAAATGGATTTGGTTAAATGGTTTAAGTCAAATTTTCTTTATGGATAGCCCATGGGCTATCCTGATGGCCCAAGGCTATTAGAGTACTAAGTTTTATTTCCTCTTTCTTTTATTATTCCTTTTCCAAGGAAGTATGAATTTGAATCCTATTTCTTCTTTAACCAAAAATTTTGTGAACTGTGCTCTAACAACCTGCTACAGTAGCACCACTACTTTTTTCCCGCTAAAACAACCTCAACTGCCTATTTAACCAATCATTCCTTTATTTTCATTCAACAAATTCAGAAACCATTCTTCTTTCTAAATCAATTCTCAATTTCTAACCCTAAGTTCTTGTGGGGAGCAACTATTGGCGATGACAACGATGGCAACGACGACGACTCCGGCAAATTTCTTCGTGGTAGCAAGGATTCTGATCTTCACCAAGATCTAATAGGTTTGTCAACTCCATTGATTGTAGATGCATCAGTAGAATGTAATTTCTTGATCTATTCTTAATTCAATTCTTGTCCGTAGACAAATTCGCATCCACTCTGTTCCTGGAACTCGATCGATCATTCTTCTTTCAGGATCGGCGAGTATAACTGGTAATTTCAAATTATAGATCTAGAATTTGTTTTTCCAAGTTTCTTTTAGTAATCGAATGTTTCTTGGAAATTTGGATGATAAGTATAGGTAGTGGATCAGCAGTTTTATCATAGGAGCTGATCTAGCTCTGTGCAGATTGTTGAACGCCGAGATCAGTCAATTGATCGATCTGCATAGGTGAGTGGTTGATTCCACTTCTTTCTTTTGAATTTTAATTGTGTAACAGTGTTATGGTGTGAAATTCTTAGGAATTAGTGTGTTGATTTGTTGATTGATCTCAAATCTCGATTTGGTTAATCATGGAGATCTGGAACGATTTTACAATTTTTTATTTATTCGAATTCAGTAGAGATCGAGATCCTAGCGTGTCGACTCTGACCACAACCTGTTTGGTGCAATTTCATATTCAGGATTGTAGCACTACCTGAACACAGGCAATTGGTATCTGGGATTGAGAACTATTTTCCTTCATTGCAACTTCCTTCAGGTTACTTATATTCCTCATTGATCAGTTTTGACCCGATTGATTCTTAATTTTATGTGAATGTTTCATGTGGGATTAAGTGTTAGGAGTGTGTGTGTGTGTGTTTGTTTAATTTAATGATTATCAGATAAAATCTGAGGGTTGAACTAGAGCATTTCAATTCAAGGCTTTGAGACAGTCCTTATGACTGTTGTAGTTTGCTGGGAACTCTTTTTAACAAGTCATGTTGTCATGGTAGCAATGTATTCTTATTTGATTGCCATTAACTGGAATTGCAAATCAGGGAATGGGTTCAGTCTATTGAGAGACTGAATCATGAGTATTCTCAATGGTTTCAATTTGATGAAATCTGAGTTTGAATTTATGAGAATCTGTGCATTTTGGCTCAGTTCTTGAAACTGAGATAATATCTCAATTTGCAGTTCAGCCTCGAATTGGTTTACCTGAGAATTTAGTTCTTTTAACTAAATTCAGTGCAATGTTGATTCAGTGTAATGTTGATTCAGTGAAATGTTGATTCAGTGCCATGTTGGACCCCATCATTGCCATGTTGGTTTCAGTTATTTTGCCTGAGAATTCAGGAATTTATCATTGAACTGAAACCACATTGCATGTTGATTTGATTTGTGAGACTGGTTTTAACCTGAGCATCATTTTGGTTCAGCTAGATATGCACAGTATTCATGGAATTGAGACTTTGATGTTCTCAGTTCAGTTTTCAACTGAACTAAGGATTTGGTACCAATTGGGTATAGAAGTAACTGTTGATTAAGTTCAGTCTTCTAGGCTGATATAAACCTAAATTTGTGTGTTCCTTACTAGCAATACAAATTTTAGTACGGTCCTGAGCATACAGTGGGTGGTAAGGTATAAACCTGAGATTCCTATGTTACTTGGGTTGGCAGTGAGTTTTGGTTCAAGCCTTAGCTGAATATCCTTGAATGATGAGCTTCTTAGACAAATCAGTAAACAAGGAATCAGTGCCCTGTTATAATTAACTGATGCATACTGAATACTTGGGAGGGCAGACATCACCAATTTGATGGTAGTGTGGATTGATTCTTCACAACTGTTTAAATTCCTTCTATTTTAGTCTTAGAGTTTTTCTTATAGATGGCTGAGATTGTTGGGGACTGATCTGAAGTTATACTAGGTAAGAACATTTTTTTGGAGAAGAGAAATCTGTCACTTGATTTTGTTTTAAGCTTTCATTTGTAAGTTACCAGTAGCTGTTAGGTGGATTAGTAGTAGCAGTGCTTGGGAAGACTGATACATGTATCCTGAGAGGGATTGATGTATACAATTTCTGTGAAGGCTGACATTCCTCAGTTGTATTAAACTGGTTCTTACTTGAACCAAGGGAAGTTGGGTTTATTTTGTTATCAGGAACCATAGACTGAATTTGGTTAAACCAATTCAAATTCCTGATGGTTCAGTTTAGAGTGGTTGTTAGGAACCTGAGATAACACCTTTCATGGTTCAGTTCAGTTTGGACTGCAGGAATTCGAGATAACATCTCATTGGTTAGTTCAGTCCAGTTCAATATAACTGAGATTGATTTCAGTGTACCTGAGTTGATTTCAGTGTATAGCTGAGTACCTGAATCTCATAAAGCTGAATTATACCTGCAATTTTGAGTGAATAGATTCCTGAGACAAGTCCAGAGCCTGCTCTCTTAAGTTCAGTATCTGCCCTTTTAAGTACAGGTTAGCTGTTATCAATGAACTTGGGGTTCCCTATTTATGACTGAGTTTTATTAGGAGTATTGGTTCCCAAACAAGTTTAACTTTCATTTTTTCAGAAGACTTCATTGAGATAGGTTTATTTTATATGAAGGCATTGAGAGATACTTAATAGGATCAATCTTTAACTAATGAATTAGTCTAAACTAGATTAAGTAATTAATCCTTTATAGGGTTGATTGTTTTATCAAGTTAGAACTAAGGATAATTGTTAAGGTGACTTTTCTAGATTAAGAACTAGCTTTTTTTTAAGATTGTTGACTTATCAATTGTTAATCATTATTAAATACAGGAGGACATCTAACTCGATCTTCACCTGTACTTTCCTGGAGCAAGGCAAGTACACTCTGGTCTTGTGCATTTCATTATGTCTGTGCTTCCTTGATTGACACACTGCAACACGACATGTATTTATGGTGCTCATGTTCTTTGTTATTACTTGTACCTGGGGTGGGGAAATATACTATTTATGTGACCAAACCCAAGAAACAACTCAGGTGTGTTTAGTTTAGACCCCCCATCGTACGCGGGTCCTAAGCCGTACCATTCATGTGATTTCATGTGCTTCATGTGCTTTCATGTTTACCCCTAGCCGGTCACATACTTAGTTATATTTCAGATATTTTGCACACATCTTGTACTTAGTTCCTGTGATTCCTGAGATACCATATTCTTTCACGTTCTTACATACCATGTTCTTTCATGTGCTTATACACCATGTTCTTTCATGTACTTTATTCACCATGTTCTTTTTGTAATTTTATACCATGTTTCCTTGTACTTTCATATCATGATGTCTTATTCATTACTAGAACTGTACTTGCTCCGCTCCTGAATAGGATATATTGTAGGTGAGTTGGAGGCCCTGTGCGACACTTATTATGGCCGAGAGCCAGTTGATGCTGGAGAGCTAGCTGGAGCTGCTTGTGACTTAGAAGCTGCATAAGCCTAGAGTTTACCTTTAGCATTTTATATTTTCCTGTATTGAGACTAGTAGACTTACTTTCATTTGCTGGAATATAATAAAATACTTAGACTTGTACTTCTTTTCTGGGATACATTTATAGATGCTGTGTTTTATACTTGTCTTGATATCTAGTTAGATTTTCCTAGATTGGTACAGCTTACTTTGTCGTGTCTAACGACAAAGGCTGGGCGTGCCCGACTCGTGTCTGTCCGATTATTCGGGAGCGGGTCGTGACATGTTTTTAGTGGTGGCCCATGCAGGTCATCCTAATGGTACCTAGGTCTTAGCGTACTATTGTGGGACTTGATTACACTAGGGAGACTTAATCACATCATAGAAAAATTAGGAAATAAGGGTATATCAGGTTTATCAGGTGCTTTGATATTATAAAATAATGTTTATTAGGTTTTAGGGTTTGTCAATCAACAAAGTTTTCTTTCTTACAGGATGGTCACTACGAGGAAGACCGCGGATCAGCCCGGAGTTGCAGGCAGTTTCGGAGTTGCAGGTAGTTCAGATCAGGCCGCACCAGACGTTTCAGCAGATCAGCTTCCACCACCGCCTCCGATCTTTTCGCCACTACCCTCGACAATGATGTTTGACGGCTCTCAGGTGATGGCGATGTTTCAGCAATTTATGGAGGCCCAGAATCACCAGGATGCGCAGTTCAGGGAAGCTCAGAGTCAGCAGGCCGCACATTTCAGGGCGACCATCGTCGACGCACCTCAGGACTCGAGAGACGGCAGCACCGGCACGAGCAGCACCTCCAGCACCGAGACCAGGGATGGCCAAGGAGTACCAGAACCTGTGCCCGATGGACTTCTAGGGCAACGAAGGGATCGTCTATGCAGACGAATGGCTGGAGAATGCGGAGAGGAGCTTGAAGATGGTACATATTCCGGAGAACCTGAAGGTGGAGGTGGCTAGTATGTGACTCTTCGACTTGGCCAGAGCTTGGTACCGGAAGGAGCCCCAGTTGGCGGAGCACCAGGTGGCTTGGGCAGATTTCAAAACTCTGTTCAAAGAAAAGTTTTTCCCCGATGTGGAGCGGGATGAGTTGAGGATGCAGTTCGAGACGTTGCAGCAGGGGACGATGATGGCTGCACAGTACACTTCGGAGTTTACTAGGCTCAGCAGGTTCACGAGAACCTAGTCAGAGCGCCAGAGGATAGAGCATAGAGATTCAAGAAGGGTCTCACCAGGGAGCTGCGACACGCGATAGCGATTAGTCAGGCGACGACGTATACGAGCATCCTTAAAATTGCTCAGGCTGTAGAGAAGGAGGCAGACCCAAGGCTGAAAAGGGACCGGGACATGGGCAGCAGCAGTTTCCAGGCACCAGCAAAGAGGGTTCAGACTCAGATCCAGGCGAGGCCACAGCAGCAGCAGCAACAATATCGTCTGGCCAGAGCTCCTACACATCAGCATCAGAGACAGCATCTAGCGACTAGTTGTGCCTTTTGTCATCGCCCTGGACACCATATCGACGAGTGCCATAATAGGCTGGGACTTTGCCTCTTTTGCGGATTAGATGCACATCAGATGAGGGACTGCACTCAGGCTACAGCTCGACTAGCAGGAGGACCCCGAGGAGCTGGAGGATCACCACCTGCACCATCCAGAGCTCTACCAGCTGCACCACAGAGAGGACCAGCTTTACCCACTCAGCAGCAGTAGTTTGCACAGCGTCAGCTGAGGGAAGGACCGCAGCAGGAACGTGCTTACGTCATGGCTGCATTTGAGGTGGACAAGGCAGTGCCAAATGTGATCTCAGGTTCTATACTTTTACATTCTTTCCCTGTTATTGCATTGTTTGATTCTGGAGCCACTCATAGCTTTGTATCATATAAGTTTTTGCATAGACACGGCTTCACACCCAAGCCCACTAGGAGGAACTATCGGATTATGACAGGAGGGGGGGTAGTGCCCGTTAGTGAGATGGTGGATTGCCCTATCACTATTGCTGGGAGAGAGATTAGAGCTCGACTTCTAGTGATGCCACTGCCCGGATTTGATATAGTCCTCGGCATCGACTGGATAAGCGAGCAGTTTGCTGTAATAGACTGCCATGAAGGGAAGGTAATTTTTAGTGCCAGGAGTTCCACCATTCGAGATCAGCAGACGAGTTGCATTCGAGATCAGCAGACGAGTTGCAAAGAGGCCAGAGGGAGTCTATTTCGGAGCTGTTGCAGAAGACCAGGAGTTGTCGCATTCGTTGATTGCAGAGTATCTTGACGTCTTTACCGAGGAGTTGCCAGGATTGCCGCTAGATCAAGATGTGGAGTTCAGCATCGACTTATTGCCCGGATCAGTGCCGAAGTCCCAGCATTGTTGCAAGATCAACCCGAAGGAAGCTGCAGAGTTGAAGGCCCAGATTGATGAGCTGGAGGGCATGGGTTTTATTCGGTCCAGTGCTTCACCCTGGGGAGCACCTGTACTCTTCGTGCCCAAGAAGGATGGGACTGTGAGGATGTGCATCGACTACCGTACACTCAACAACATCACCATCAAGAATAAATACCCTTTGCGGCGGATTAATGAGCTGTTTGACCAGCTTAGTGGAGCGAAGGTCTTTTCCAAGATTGATCTTCGGTCGGGATATCATCAGATGAAGGTTAGGAAGCAAGATATTCCGAAGACAGCTTCAACACCCGATACGGCCAGTATGATTTCCTGGTGATGCCGTTCGGACTCACCAATGCCTAAACAGTGTTTATGAACTTGATGAATAAAGTTTTTCACAAGTATTTGGACATGTTTGTCGTAGTCTTTATTGACGACATCTTGATCTATTCAAAGACCGAGGAGGAGCATGTGGAGCACCTGCGAATAGTGTTGGAGATTTTACGGAAGGAGAAGCTGTAAGAGAAACTCTCGAAATGTGAGTTTTTCTTGGACAAAGTGGAGTTTCTAGGGCATGTGGTGACTGGGGAGAGGATTTATGTAGATCCCAAAAAGATTAAAGCAGTGGAAGCATGGGCACCTCCCAAGTCAGTAGCAGAGATTCGTAGTTTTCTGGGTCTAGCAGGATACTATAGGAAGTTCGTAAAAGATTTTGCCAGGATAGCAGAGCCTATGACGAAGCTTACACGGAAGGACGAAGAGTTCATCTGGAGTGACGCCTGCGAGTCAGCATTTGAAAAATTGAAGAGAAGACTCACGACCACCAGTTCTAGCTTTGCCATCGGGATCGGAGGATTCGTCATCTACAACGATGCTTCAGGGAAAGGCTTAGGATGTGTGTTTGAGCAGAACAAGAGGGTCATTGCTTATGCTTCTAGACAGTTGAGGCCCCATAAGAAAAATTATCCCACACATGATTTAGAGCTTGCAGCAGTCATTTTTGCCTTAAAACTGTGGAAGCACTATTTATATGGGGAGAGAGTGGACATCTTTACAGACCACAAAAGCCTGAAGTATGTTTTCACTCAGAAGGAGCTGAATATGAGACAGCGCAATTGGCTGGAACTCATGAAGGATTTCGACATCAATCTGCAGTACCACCCTGGGAAAGCAAATTTGGTAGCAGATACTCTCAGTCGATATCCTGTTGCTATGTTTCTCATAATGGATCGACATTTTCTGGAGGATCTTGAGAGCCTTGGGATTGAGATTGTTCTACCAGGAGTAGGAGGACAGCTGATGCACAAGCAGATACAGTCAGGACTGTTAGAGAAGATCAAGGAGGCCCAGTTTCTTGATGAGGGACTCCGATGTCTTAGAGCTCAGGCGGAGGCAGGATTGCTTGACGACTTCACTATTGCGGAGGATGGATCTTTGAGGCACGGGAACCAGTTGTGTGTGCCCAAGGATTTGCGGAAGGAGGTGATGCAAGAAGCCCGCCAGTCGTAGTATTCTATTCATCCTGGGTCTACCAAGATGTACAAGGATCTGCGGGAGTATGTTTGGTGGTATGGGATGAAGAGAGAGGTTGCCAGATTTTTTTCCAGATGCCTTATGTGCCAACAAGTGAAGGCGGAGCGCCAGAGACCAGCAGGATTACTCCAGCCTTTACCCATACCAGAATGGAAGTGGGAGCATATCACCATAGAATTTGTCTCTGGATTGCCGCGTACTCCCAGTGGCAAGGACGCTATTTGGGTGATCGTAGATAGACTGACGAAGTCTGTCCATTTCATTCCATTCAAGGTTGGGATGTCGACCGAGAAGCTTGTAGACCTCTACATACGTCAGATTGTGAGGATTCATGGAGTGCTATTTGGCATTGTTTCAGACAGGGACAGCCGCTTCATTTCACACTTCTAGAGGAGTCTACAGCTGAGCTTGGAATCACAGTTGAAGTTCAGCACCGTCTATCATCCACAGACGGACGGGCAGTCCGAGAGGACCATTCAGACATTGGAGGACATGCTACGGGTTTGCGTACTTAACTTCGTGGTTCGTGGAAGGATCATTTGTCTAGTGGAGTTTTCCTATAACAACAGTTATCAGGCTAGCATCGAGATGACCCCGTTCGAGACACTGTATGGGCGGAGATGTCGTACGCCTTTATCTTGGGACAACGTTGGCGAGAGAGCTTTCCTTGGGCCAGAGATGGTAGTAGACTCAGCCGAAAAAGTCAGACTGGTCAGGGAGCGTCTCAGAGTTGCACAGGATCGACAGAAGCACTTGGCGGATAGCAGCAGACGGCCACTTGAGTTTGCAGTTGGAGATAGAGTATTCCTGAAGATCTCGTCGACTAGGGGCGTCATCGTATTTGGCAGAGGCAGGAATCTCAGTCCGAGGTACATCGGGCCCTTCGACGTGATGGTACGGATTGGCAAGGTGGTATACCCACTAGAGCTTCCAGCTAGGTTGGAGGGAGTGCACGACATTTTCTATGTGTCCCAGCTTCGACGCTACATTCCAGATCTGAGCCATGTGGTAGACTATTCAGAGCTAGAGGTGGTCCGAGCTTGACCTACGAGGAGCAGCCAGTAGAGATCCTTGATCGGAGGAAGAAGCGCATGCGGAACCAGACTATTCCACTTGTCCGCATCATATGGAGACACCACTCTCCGGAAGAGTCCACATGGGAGCGCGAGGACGAGATGTGGGAGCGCTATCCCAGCTTGTTTGTCTGATTTTATTTTTGATATTAAATTTTTTAAATACAATAAACGATTCATGTTTGACCCTTCTTTGAGATTTGCCTTGAGATTTGTTTTATTGTCTCTCGAATTTCGAGACGAAATTTTTCAAGGGGAAAGATTTGTAACTCCACATTTTCAAATTGGTACTATATTTTTTTTATATATAAAATGTTTTGCAAACCTTACCTATAATTAAATTTGTTTAAATGGATTTGGTTAAATGGTTTAAGTCAAATTTTCTTTATGGATAGCCCATGGACTATCCTGATGGGCCAAGGCCATTAAGTACTAAGTATTATTTCCTCTTTCTTTTATTATGTAACACCCAGTTTCTGAAATAAGGGTATTTTTAAAATTTAGTATTTATAAATATTATTTAATTGTATTTACTTCACATTATGATTTTTGGTAGTTTTTAATTATTTTTAAAATTAATTTAAAACTATTTTAAGTCATGGCTTGTGATTTTGATGCCTTGCTAGTGTAACCGGAGAGACTGTCTAACCTAGAGCCTGACCATGTCATTAGTATGATTTAATTATCATTTTTAGCCTAGGGGTATTTTGGTCATTTGGCCTCTTTAAATTGTTTCATGATTTATTGCACTGGTGATTGTCAATTTTGACTTTTGCTAAGCTGTGACTTAAGAGACTGTCCTAGATTTTGACCTTGACCTTGGTGACTTAGTTAATATGGTATGGACCCTAGTTTAACTTAAGTCAACTCAAGTTAGGACACTTAGGATCAAGTTTGAAGTAGGAGGATTGGTGAATTGGTCCATAGGCTTGAGACCTAGAAATTGGTTCCATGACTAGTGCAACTTGGCCCATAGCCATTAGACTAAGCCCTAACCCTAATTTTCTACTTTTTAACCAGCCACTAGGGCTCCCCTTTCCCTATAAATAATCTCCTCCTTGTTCTTGCCTCTTTTATTAAATTTTTACAAGTTTTGAAGAAGAGGTAAATAGCCATTCCATAACTTTTTCATTCCAACTCCTTTTTAACCCTAGTCGTTTGCATTAGTACCTAATTAGTATTTATTTACTGTTGGTGGAGAGTAATCCCAGATTTTGAGCAATTTGGCCGAGCTAGCAAGGAGGAACACTTCATTTTGGGGCTTTTCTTGCTAATTTCACCTATAGGTAAAATCCTTTAAATTGTATTAATATTTTGTTTTATTTGCATTTAGGGCTAGACCTAGGTGTCCCCTAGCTGTCCCTAGAATTTGAGTGAATTTCGTGTCGTTTGGTGTCCGTATCGGACACATGTCAATGTCATGTGTAGGTGTTTGATTAAATGCCACTTAGGAATGAATTTTCATATTTTGCTAAACTAATTATATAAGTTGGTAGATCTAAATGTGATATGAACTTTTGTGAAGACTGAGTCGTGTCTGGTGTCGATTTTGTGTCGTAATTTGTGCTGGACACGCAGCACGGGGGCTCAGTCGGGTGCCCTGCTGCCCGTGTCCGATTTCTCTTAGGACACGACACTTCGTGACACCAAAATTGGCATGTACGTGGCCCTAGTGACTGACAGGAATTTTATGGGTCCTCGTTCAGTGTGTACGGAGAAATCGTTGCTGCACTGGGTTTACACTGACACGTGCGAACCCGTTTTTGCTCTCTGATACGCGCTGATTGACACGACACGACACACGTTAGACACGATATAGACACCTAGACACCTAGCCCTACTATGGGCAAACCCATATGCACGAGCTCGACCCACTTCGAGCTCTGTGTCGAGCCCACGAAGGCTCGACACGCACGCACGAGGCCTGAGTACACTATTTTTTCTGATACTTAGATTTCTGCTTTTGGACACGTTGTATCCACTTTTGTGGACACAACACAACCTGTGGAGTACCCTTACACCTACACGACTCTACCCTAACCTATTTTTTATGTATTTAAATGCGTTTTCAAATTCAGTTAGGAATTTCCAATTTTCTGATACCTTCTTTCAGAGTTTGAAAGGTTGTGGTTAAATTTCGATTTCATTTGATAAATTTAATGTTTAACACGTTAGTTAGGATGATGTATATATGTTAGATATAATAGGGTTCATCTTTGTGAAGTTGTGTTTGGTTTTGAGCATTGAATCCCCATTTTTTCTTTCTTTCCAAGTTTACTAATTATTGATTTACTGAGTTTTCAAATGCAGGTTTAACTGATGATTAATTAAATTCGTAATGATGATTCACTAATCCATTCCTGGATTGACCTACCATGTATGGGTCTTATGTTAGCAAAAATTGTTTCGAATTGCATATGGGGCCTTGAATGGCTTTGGACTGATACCTATCTACACACTATTCACTGTTGATTCCTGAGAACACAAGAAACTGTCATTGACACCATGCTTTGCATACCCACTGATTTCAATAATAAATTAGCCTTGTTTTTAATCATTGCATTGGTACTGCACATTTAAGCATGTCCTGCAACCTATCAGTTAGCTTACTGCTATAGTTTATACCTTGTCTTCCCTTCATTTAATAACCTGTACTTCACTTGCAGATACTGCATTCATTTGCACTGTCCTGTAAATTAGAGTATCTGCCTGCATGAGTTTCAGCCGAGCCATGTGTCCACATATCATGTCTACATTCCTGAGAACAATGTTCCCATAATACACTGTCACACAATCCTGAGAACATAGGAGATAACCTCTCCCCCTAGACTGTCACTTGATTTACACACACATTATTGGTTATTAAAGCCTGAGGTTCACTCACCTTGACACCCCACAATATATACATTTTATCACACATATACACTGCACATATAGGATTAATTGGTTGTCGGGTATGTTCACATCTGTCCATGTGTGGACAGCATTAGCCAAATGCATTCACTGCAATCCCATGCTCTGCCCAACTTTCATAAGCCAAAACCTCAAATTATTCACTGCATTCCCTTCCATTCTTCACTGATAATAGCCCTGCATTACACCTATCCTTTACTGCTTTCCATTTGATATCCTGCACCTTCAATACATGCCCTACTATATCAAATAGCCTTACATCCTCATGGTATCTTGGTTCAGATTAGTAGCAGTATATATACATATATATATATATATGATGTGTAGAGTATATATATTAGATATGGGATATTATATATATATCTATATGTTAGGTATATGAGTTAGGTTTTGAGGTTGAGGGTAAGGTTATATGGGATAAGGTGATGTTATACTATATAGGCATATATGTGATGTACCTTGTATATGTGATATGGTTTGGGTTAGAATTTATGTGTTTAGTTTAATGTAAGTTTGACTAGTACCTAGTTGCCAGACTTTAGCCTAGCAAATAGAAGTTGACCATTAGCCAAGAGTTCAATGTTAACCAATACCCCTTAGGCTATACATGATGTAGGTATATGTGATATCTTAGAATAGGTAATGGTATTTGTTTATGAGTATTCATATATATGAGGGTATGGATTATATATGAGGGTAGCTAAGATTAGCAAGGTAGTTGATTTTACCTTGGTAATAGGGGTGAAATAGCCTAGTTGACCTAATTAGCTAAGTTTGACCAGTTGACCAAGATAGCCTTGTTGTTGACCTAGTTTGACCTAGACAGTTGACCAGGTTTGACTTAGAGTTGACTTTGACCTAGATTGACCTAGAAATCATGTAGATTGCATCATAAACATCATTTGTCTTATTTTAAACATATTATAACTTGTATTGTTCTATTTAGCTAGGACATTGTGACTCCGGTACAGACATCTGATATTATACTACTCTTTTCAGAGTATCAGGCGAGTATATTATCTGATAGTTCTCTCATTTACTTGTCAATTACTGTACTTTAGTTCTAGTTAGCTGTATGTGATTCTCTGTTACAAATACGTATTATTATTACTGAATCCATGTATACGACACACATACTTACTCGTCTTACCTCTATTATTCGAATCACCATACGAATCACTATTCGAACCACCAATTCGTATCTTCATATGCTGGTTGGACTGGTATTCGTCTTATGTGTTGGATTATGGATTCATTTGTATTAGACTGGGCGGGGAAATACTTGATTAGACATGTGAACATTCCTACTATTCGAACCACCCCCTGTGAATGATATTCGAACGATAGCCATCTCTCACCTGATCAGTGCGTGATGTGCCGGATTTACCCATAGCCATTTACATGTCTAACTAAGTATTTAAAACACACTTGGAGAGTTTATTTGAATCATTGTTAGAACAACATGTGAATTATTATTCGTACCACCTTATTCGAATCACCTTATTAGAACAATGATTAGAATCACATTCGACTCATCTCGTATTAGACTCATATTGGAGATACACTTGTCTATATTTGCTGTCTGGACTTACACCCTGTTACTCTAGTTCAGCTAGTTCTATTTTTACAGTTCTTATTGCCCTGATTCTTCTCTTGTTTAGTTACTTACTTTCTTGCACTTTACCTGTCTTTCTTACCATCACCTGAATATAAACTGCTATATTCATCAATACAACTGTCTATAACTGCTTTATAGTTCTCTGTCATTTACTTGGGTTTTCTAGATGAGATTGTGCTCGTTCCTGTCCTGACTGGACCTGTTGAAATTTTACAGATGATTGTCCTGAGGATACTTACCCTACTCATTATGGGCCTGACGAGGGATAGCTACCTTTGATCCCGACACTCAAGAGTGATCGGGAGACTAGCTAGTAGACTGCTTTAGTTTTCATATTTTAGAACCTGATTTGTAATAACTTGAGATACGAGTTTGTATTTGAGTTTGTTTGAGATATTATTATTTAGTAGTTTATAATTGTTATTGTTTAGTCTTTAGTTATAAACTTCTGTGTTATCTTATCGTGCTTAGACTGTGATTGAGATTTCATTATATCTATACTTGTCCTCCGTTCGGAGTTGAGATTGACAGGTACATTATATAATTGCGTGAGTTGTTGAATAGATAGTAACCTAGAACAGCATTCTACCGCCGACACTGCGACGTAGGCTGGGCGCTGTTACGTACTCGTACCCTCACAGTGGGTGCGGGTCATGACATATTATTCCTTTTACAAGGAAGTATGAATTTGAATCATATTTCTTCCTTAACCGAAAATTCTGTGAGCTGTGCTCTAACAACCTGCTACAGTAGCACCACTACTTTTCTTCCCGCCAAAACAACCTCAACTGCCTATTTAACCAATCATTCCTTTATTTTCATTCAACAAATTCAGAAACCATTCTTCCTTCTCCATCAATTCTCAATTTCTAACCCTAAGTTCTTGTGGGGAGCAACCATTGGCGATGACACCGATGGCAACGACGACAACTCCGGCGAATTTTTTCGTGGCAACAAGGATTCCGATCTTCACCAAGATCCAATAGGTTTGTCAACTCCATTGATTGTAGATGCATCAGTAGAATGTAATTTCTCGATCTATTCTTAATTCGATTCTTGTCCGTAGACAAATTCGCATCCACTCTGTTCCTGGAACTCGATCGACCATTCTTCTTTCAGGATCGACGAGTATACCTGGTAATATCAAATTCCAAATCTAGAATTTGTTTTTCCAAGTTTCTTTTAGTAATCGAATGTTTCCTAGAAATTTGGATGATGAGCATAGTTAGTGGATCAGCGGGTTCATTATAGGAGCTGATCTAGCTCTGTGCAGATTGTTGAACGTCGAGATCAGTCAATTAATCGATCTGCATAGGTGAGTGGCTGATTCCACTTCTTTCTTTTGAATTTTAATTGTGTAGCAGTGTTGTGGTGTGAAATTCTTAGGAATCAGTGTGTTGAGTTGTTGATTGATCTCAAATCTCGATTTGGTTAATCATGGAGATCTAGAATGATTTTATAATTTTTTATTTATTCAAATTCGGTAGAGATCGAGATCCTAGTGTGTCGACTCTGACCACAACCTGTTTGGTGCAATGTCATATTCAGGATTGTAGCACTACCTGAACATAGGCAATTGGTATCTGGGATTGAGAACTGTTTCCCTTCATTGCAACTTCCTTCAGGTATACTTATATTCCTCATTGATCAGTTTTAACCCGATTGATTCTTAATTTCGTGTGAATTTTTCGGGTGGGATTAAGTGTTAGGAGTGTGTGTGTGTGTGTGTGTGTGTGTGTGTGTGTGTGTTTGTTTAATTTAATGAGTATCAGATGAAATCTGAGGGTTGAACCAGAGCATTTCAATTCAAAACTTTGAGACAGTCCTTTGTGTAGCCTCTCTTCCCGAAAATTTTTGAAAATATTTTTTTTTGTTTTCTATTGAATGGTGATTTTCAGAATATTTTATAAATAATTATTTAGTTAATTATTACGGTGAATGACATTAGCTATTTAGAAATCTTTGTCTTAGTCAGTTGAGAT
The DNA here is from genome assembly GCA_029216955.1 of Iris pallida. Taxonomy (NCBI): domain Eukaryota; kingdom Viridiplantae; phylum Streptophyta; class Magnoliopsida; order Asparagales; family Iridaceae; genus Iris; species Iris pallida. The sequence goes on from JANAVB010038952.1 coordinate 46,348, forward strand.
CATTCACATCTATTTTTTTACATAAACTATTAGAATGTCTATTTTTGTTGTCATAAATATTAGAATCCTTATGGATTACATGCATTACATAATAAACTGTCTTTTATGTTTTTATTAGTGGTTGAGAAAACCAAGTGAAGTGCCTAATTGATTCATTGATTCATGCTGACACAAATTATTCCTTCCGACAAAATTCCATATCATTTAGTTTTTATCAATCCCCCTTTTATACAGGTTTTTATGTTTCCAAGTGCTAGCTAGCTTTATTCTCTTGTTTAAATAAGACAAATTATTAGAAATGCTTAATGCAAACAAAATAAACTTAATATAATCACAGGATCATGATCCATGAATTTTATGATTTATTTATTTTCATGATTAAAAGTAAAATGCTAGATATTACTTTGCTCTTTTGTTTATTTTTAACCTTTGTTAACTATGTTGGAAGCCTATTGGTTGTATATTAGGTGGCTAGCTTTTAGGTACTTTCTTTAATGGGTTTACTAACGAGTACAGGAGTTTGCTGATAACCAAATGAAAGAAATAAAACAAATAAGGAATAAGACCAATCAACCCAAAGCCAGCAAGTTCCCTTTTCCCGCTCGGCTTAACCCAGCCTTTAGCCAAAGCACCAATACAATCAGTCAGCCCGGCCCTAGCCCTCGGCCAAACCCGGGCCCAACACCCCCAGGCCCGACTTTACCTCCCATAACCAACAGGAACCCGACCCCTGCTAACAGCGTATAAGTTCGAATGTGAAAGCGAGAGGGAAGAAAATAGCAAAACAAAAACCATCAAACCCTAACACAGACCGCCGCCCAACACCCCTGGACAGCCAGCGCGGCCGCGCGCCGCCGGGGGACGCCACCACCGGCCGCCCATCGCCAGCCGTCGCACGCGCGTCGCGCATGAAGCAGAGAAAACGACAGCAGGAATGGCATTCGCAACCACCAACTTCACAGTAAGATTCCGATCCCGATACTCTATCGTTTTGCGAACCGTAAAATGTTTTGGAAAGCCAACATAACCGTATCGAAACCCCAGTGATTTTATTTCATGTAGGATGCACGACCAGTCCCTGAGATCGACCCGAAGTTGGTCGAAAAACCCGTAAAAAACAGAACACAATTTCAGTCCAATCATCCACGTTCGGAGATCGATCCCGATCGATCCTGTACCGTATTAGAAATTCTATTTAAACACAATTATAGAGAACATGTAGGACTCCACGACCCAGTTCGCGGAAGTCGAATTCATCGACCATATGCCGAGAAATCGGTTTCCCAATATTGAGAAAAACCTGTTTTAAAAACTAGAAAAACCCACGATACGACGTGCGTTCCGCCATTTCGGGCGACGTGGTCGCGAACCGAAAGCATCGAAAGCTGCGTAACGGCTTCGTGGTCGTGTGGGCTTTGACGGAATTCAAATTGGTCGCATGTGCGCGACGAATTTGATGCGTATCCGTCGAAATTCACCGTATCGTACACTTTACAAATTTCTTAATTACTTGGTGCACGCACGTCAGATCGAGACGAAACTTACGCCAACAAGACCGTATCGTTTTTCTGGTCCTGTATACCAAGTTTGGTCCGATTCTGAGACCGTTGATAAAATCACCGTTTTGCGGGCCCCATGGTCCCACTCAACGGGCGATTTTGTGCACGGCCCGCCGGAATCCAACTTTGGACATACGGTTGGGTTCGTATCAGAAAACTGGATCCACAGACATGTAGTTTGACGACTTTAAAGACCATTGACCCTGGCACGTTTTTCGGTGCAAAGCGGGTCCAACGGCGGACATCGTTTTTGCCCGAAATTACCGTTTTGTCCCTGTGTCCAGAATTGGACTTAAGGACAGGCAATCCTAGCTAATTTGACTATTCTGAGACTGTTGGCATTGTCTGTTTCAGCTTTCGGAGACAGTTGTGATGATTTGGACTTTATGGCTTAGAAGTGGACTAGATTGTTATTGGATTTGCGTGCAACCTCCAGGCAAGTATACCTTGCCTCCCTCTACAGTTTTATTTACATGCATTTTATTTCAGTTTCCAGCTTTTGGATTATTTATGGACATGTGCTTTTTCGTGTTATTTGCTGTGGAGTTATTTTTATTGTTTATAGCCATGTTCATGTTTTGGCCTTGTGTTTCACATTTGGAGTTTCTCGTCAGTACCTTGCTTGAGTCGTGTCATAGAATGAGTACGTATAGTGAACTGCTAAATCCTTGATATTGCTTCCTTGGCACCAGAGAGTCCACACACGGGACGAGTGTGTTTTTCTTGATCTGTTTACATCCGTGAGTCCACACTAGGGACTAGGATGTCAATTGTTGCACCCGAGAGTCCACGCTCGGGACGAGGGTGTAGACTTGACTTGACTTGCACCAGAGAGTCCACGCTCGGGACGAGGGTGTTTACATCAGAGAGTCCACACACGGGACGAGGATGTAGTATTTGCACCAGAGAGTCCACACTCGGGACGAGGGTGCCTTGCCGTGAACTAACCAGAGAGTCCACACTTGGGACGAGGGTTAGTACTAACCAGAGAGTCTACACTCGGGACGAGGGTTAGTACTGACCAGAGAGTCCACACTCGGGACGAGGGTTAGTACTGACCAGAGAGTCCACACTCGGGACGATAGTTAGTGTTTAGTTCAAACCAGTGAGTCCACACTCGGGACGAGGGTTTGGTTTCTTCCATTGATCATCGTGTTTCGTTCATCCGGCAGTTCATTATGCGTAGTTGTTCTAGTGTTCGTGTTCGTATTCGTGTTCGTATTCATAGTCATTTGTCTTGTTCTTGTTCTTTCTTGCTTATTTCTTGCGCATGATAAAACTGTTAGATAGGCATGTATATTATGTATCTTGCTATGTCCTCTGAGGACCTGATGATCTCCTCAGGTTTAGCGATCGCATGGAGTTAGCTAGTAGTTCTGGATGGCAGCCGTGATGATACATTGCGGGATTCAGGTATTGTTATTGTGTTTATTATCCGCTCGTGCTTTTCATTCCTTATCATGAGATATCCTGTTTCTCGTTTCAGTTGTAGACTTGTTATTTTTCTTAGAGTCTTATCGGACATTTATGCTAGTGGGCTGCAGACCACGACCCATAGTGTTCATTCTTGTTTATTATCTTATTGTGGATTGAGATATAGATTTGTTTGTCATGATTTGGCAGTATACCCCAGCTGTGACAGCGTTTACGTATTCGAGTCGGGCTGGAGTCCGCTCGATACGTAGCTGGCTTGCTCACGAGCTCGGGTCCGAAAATCGGGTGCGGGTCGTGACAAGTTTTTTTGGTGGCCCATGCAGGTCAGAGCATATCGTATCGGTTACGTAACTGTACTGGTACGAGCCTGCGACTATGACTAAACCCTTAGAAATCTCAATCCACTCTGCCTTGAAAATTCTCCTAGAAATTTCTCTACGTCCTTGAAAAGTCCAAATTTGCTCTCGATTATACTTCCTTGCTTTCCGTACCGTTGATTCTCGTCCCTTTATTTCGAGGTGACGAACGATCGTGCTGTCTAGGATTTATTAGAAACTCTTAAATTTTAGTATAATATTGCATGATTATTGAGTTTTGGTTGTTTATAGATACGAAGGATTTTGGTTGCCATATGCCTAGATATCTGCCGGTAGAATTATTAGCAACTAGTTAGAAGATCATAAGACTTTAGTGACCGTGTTTGAGGAGAAGTGTGACCAAAGGTGGGTAGGAGTCCTCGAGGCTTCGTAGTTACAAAATGATTAGGAGGAGGATATGAACTATTTTTGAGGAATTAAATTTGATGAGATTAAGGAATAGTGGACTTTGAATTTTAAGGAATAGCTATGAATTAGAATTTCGAGGACGAAATTACTTTTAAGGTGGGTAGACTTGTAGCCTCTCTTCCCGAAAATTTTTGAAAATATTTTTTTTTTGTTTTCTATTGAATGGTGATTTTCAGAATATTTTATAAATAATTATTTAGTTAATTATTACGGTGAATGACATTAGCTATTTAGAAATCTTTGTCTTAGTCAGTTGAGATCATTCACATCTATTTTTTTTACATAAACTATTAGAATGTCTATTTTTGTTGTCATAAATATTAGAATCCTTATGGATTACATGCATTGCATAATAAACTGTCTTTTATGTTTTTATTAGTGGTTGAGAAAACCAAGTGAAGTGCCTAATTGATTCATTGATTCATGCTGACACAAATTATTCCTTCCGACAAAATTCCATATCATTTAGTTTTTATCAATCCCCCTTTTATACAGGTTTTTATGTTTCCAAGTGCTAGCTAGCTTTATTCTCTTGTTTAAATAAGACAAATTATTAGAAATGCTTAATGCAAACAAAATAAACTTAATATAATCACAGGATCATGATCCATGAATTTTATGATTTATTTATTTTCATGATTAAAAGTAAAATGCTAGATATTACTTTGCTCTTTTGTTTATTTTTAACCTTTGTTAACTATGTTGGAAGCCTATTGGTTGTATATTAGGTGGCTAGCTTTTAGGTACTTTCTTTAATGGGTTTACTAACGAGTACAGGAGTTTGCTGATAACCAAATGAAAGAAATAAAACAAATAAGGAATAAGACCAATCAACCCAAAGCCAGCAAGTTCCCTTTTCCCGCTCGGCTTAACCCAGCCTTTAGCCAAAGCACCAATACAATCAGTCAGCCCGGCCCTAGCCCTCGGCCAAACCCGGGCCCAACACCCCCAGGCCCGACTTTACCTCCCATAACCAACAGGAACCCGACCCCTGCTAACAGCGTATAAGTTCGAATGTGAAAGCGAGAGGGAAGAAAATAGCAAAACAAAAACCATCAAACCCTAACACAGACCGCCGCCCAACACCCCTGGACAGCCAGCGCGGCCGCGCGCCGCCGGGGGACGCCACCACCGGCCGCCCATCGCCAGCCGTCGCACGCGCGTCGCGCATGAAGCAGAGAAAACGACAGCAGGAATGGCATTCGCAACCACCAACTTCACAGTAAGATTCCGATCCCGATACTCTATCGTTTTGCGAACCGTAAAATGTTTTGGAAAGCCAACATAACCGTATCGAAACCCCAGTGATTTTATTTCATGTAGGATGCACGACCAGTCCCTGAGATCGACCCGAAGTTGGTCGAAAAACCCGTAAAAAACAGAACACAATTTCAGTCCAATCATCCACGTTCGGAGATCGATCCCGATCGATCCTGTACCGTATTAGAAATTCTATTTAAACACAATTATAGAGAACATGTAGGACTCCACGACCCAGTTCGCGGAAGTCGAATTCATCGACCATATGCCGAGAAATCGGTTTCCCAATATTGAGAAAAACCTGTTTTAAAAACTAGAAAAACCCACGATACGACGTGCGTTCCGCCATTTCGGGCGACATGGTCGCGAACCGAAAGCATCGAAAGCTGCGTAACGGCTTCGTGGTCGTGTGGGCTTTGACGGAATTCAAATTGGTCGCATGTGCGCGACGAATTTGATGCGTATCCGTCGAAATTCACCGTATCGTACACTTTACAAATTTCTTAATTACTTGGTGCACGCACGTCAGATCGAGACGAAACTTACGCCAACAAGACCGTATCGTTTTTCTGGTCCTGTATGCCAAGTATGGTCCGATTCTGAGACCGTTGATAAAATCACCGTTTTGCGGGCCCCATGGTCCCACTCAACGGGCGATTTTGTGCACGGCCTGCCGGAATCCAACTTTGGACATACGGTTGGGTTCGTATCAGAAAACTGGATCCACAGACATATAGTTTGACGACTTTAAAGACCATTGACCCTGGCACGTTTTTCGGTGCAAAGCGGGTCCAATGGCGGACATCGTTTTTGCCCGAAATTACAGTTTTGTCCCTGTGTCCAGAATTGGACTTAAGGACAGGCAATCCTAGCTAATTTGACTATTCTGAGACTGTTGGCATTGTCTGTTTCAGCTTTCGGAGACAGTTGTGATGATTTGGACTTTATGGCTTAGAAGTGGACTAGATTGTTATTGGATTTGCGTGCAACCTCCAGGCAAGTATACCTTGCCTCCCTCTACAGTTTTATTTACATGCATTTTATTTCAGTTTCCAGCTTTTGGATTATTTATGGACATGTGCTTTTTCGTGTTATTTGCTGTGGAGTTATTTTTATTGTTTATAGCCATGTTCATGTTTTGGCCTTGTGTTTCACATTTGGAGTTTCTCGTCAGTACCTTGCTTGAGTTGTGTCATAGAATGAGTGCGTATAGTGAACTGCTAAATCCTTGATATTGCTTCCTTGGCACCAGAGAGTCCACACACGAGACGAGGGTATTTTTCTTGATCTGTTTACATCCGTGAGTCCACACTAGGGACTAGGATGTCGATTATTGCACCAGAGAGTCCACGCTCGGGACGAGGGTGTAGACTTGACTTGACTTGCACCAGAGAGTCCACGCTCGGGATGAGGGTGTTTACATCAGAGAGTCTACACATGGGACGAGGATATAGTATTTGCACCAGAGAGTCCACACTCGGGACGAGGGTGCCTTGCCGTGAACTAACCAGAGAGTCCACACTTGGGACGAGGGTTAGTACTAACCAGAGAGTCCACACTCGGGACGAGGGTTAGTACTGACCAGAGAGTCCACACTCGGGACGAGGGTTAGTACTGACCAGAGAGTCCACACTCGGGACAAGGGTTAGTGTTTAGTTCAAACCAGTGAGTCCACACTCGGGACGAGGGTTTGGTTTCTTCCATTGATCATCGTGTTTCGTTCATCCGGCAGTTCATTATGCGTAGTTGTTCTAGTGTTCGTGTTCGTATTCGTGTTCGTGTTCATAGTCATTTGTCTTGTTCTTGTTCTTTCTTGCTTATTTCTTGCGCATGATAAAACTGTTAGATATGCATGTATATTATGTATCTTGCTATGTCCTCTGAGGACCTGATGATCTCCTCAGGTTTAGCGATCGCATGGAGTTAGCTAGTAGTTCTGGATGGCAGCCGTGATGATACATTGCGGGATTCAGGTATTGTTATTGTGTTTATTATCCGCTCGTGCTTTTCATTCCTTATCATGAGATATCCTGTTTCTCGTTTCAGTTGTAGACTCTTGTTATTTTTCTTAGAGTCTTATCGGACATTTATGCTAGTGGGCTGCAGACCACGATACATAGTGTTCATTCTTGTTTATTATCTTATTGTGGATTGAGATATAGATTTGTTTGCCATGATTTGGCAGTATACCCCAGCTGTGACAGCGTTTACGTATTCGAGTCGGGCTGGAGTCCGCTCGATACGTAGCTGGCTTGCTCATGAGCTCGGGTCCGAAAATCGGGTGCGGGTCGTGACACTTTGTGACTATTGTAGTTTGCTGGGAACTCTTTTTAACAAGTCATGTTGTTATGGTAGCAGTGTGGACTTATTTGATTGCCATTAACTGGAATTGCAAATCAGGGAATGGGTTCAGTCTATTGAGAGACTGAATCATGAGTATTCTCAATGGTTTCAAGTTGATGAAATTTGAGTTTGAATTTATGAGAACCTGTGCATTTTGGTTCAGTTCTTGAAACTGAGATAATATCTCAATTTGCATTTCAGCCTGGAATTGGTTTACCTGAGAATTCAATTCTTTTAACTGAATTCAGTACAATGTTGATTCAGTGCAATGTTGATTCAGTACAATATTGATTCAGTGCCATGTTGGACCCTATCATTGCCATGTTGGTTTTAGTTCTTTTGCCTGAGAATTCAGGAATTTATCATTGAACTGAAACCACATTGTATGTTGATTTGATTTATGAGACTGGTTTTAACCTCAGCATCATTTTGGTTCAGCGGGATATGCACAGTATTCATGGAATTGAGACTTTGATGTTCTCAGTTCAGTTTTCAACTGAACTAAGAATTTGGTACCAATTCGAGTATAGAAGTAACTGCTGATTAAGTTCAGTCTTCTAGGCTGAATGTAAACCTAAATTTGTGTGTTCCTTACTAGCAATACATATTTCAGTAAGGTCCTGAGCATGCAGTGGGTGGTAAGGTGTAAACCTGAGATTCCTATATGTTACTTGGGTTGTCAATGAGCTTTTGTTCAAGCCTTAGCTGAATATCCTTGAATGATGAGCTTATTAGACAAATCAGTAAACAAGGAATCAGTGCCCTGTTATTATTGACTAATGCATACTGAATACTTGGGAGGCAGACATCACCAATTTGATAGTAGTGTGGATTGATTCTTCACAACTGTTTAAATTTCTTCTATTTTAGTCTTAGAGTTTTCCTTATAGATGGCTGAGATTGTTGGGACTGATCTGAAGTTATACTAGGTAAGAACATTTTTCTGGAGAAGAGAAATATGTCACTTGATTTTGTTTTAAGCTTTCATTTGCAAGTTACCAGTAGCTGTTAGGTGGATTAGTAGTAGCATTGCTTGGGGAGACTGATACATGTATCCTGAGAGGGATTGATGCATACAATTTCTGTGAAGGCTGACATTCCTCAATTATATTAGACTGGTTCTTACTTGAACCAAGGGAAGTTGGGTTTATTTTGTTATCAGGAACCATTGACTGAATTTGGTTAAACCAAATCAAATTCCTGATGGTTCAGTTTAGAGTGGTTGTTAGGAACTTGAGATAACACCTTTCATGGTTCAGTTCAGTTTGGACTGCAGGAATTCGAGATAACATCTCATTGGTTAGTTCAATCCAGTTCAATATAACTGAGATTGATTTCAGTGTACCTGAGTTTAATTTCAGTGTATAGCTGAGTACCTGAATCTCATAAAGCTGAATTATACCTGCAATTTTGAGTGAATAGATTCCTGAGACAAGTCCAGAGTCTGCTCACTTAAGTTCAGTATCTGCCCTTTTAAGTACAGGTTAGCTGTTATCAATGAACTTGGGGTTCCCTGTTTATGACTGAGTTCTATTAGGAGTATTGGTTCCCAAACAAGTTTAACTTTGATTTTTTTAGAAGACTTCATTGAGATAGGTTTATTTTATATGAAGGCATTAAGAGATACTTAATAGGATCAATCTTTAACTAATGAATTAGTCTAAACTAGATTAAGTAATTAATCCTTTATAGGGTAGATTGTTTTATCAAGTTAGAACTAAGGATAATTGTTAAGGTGACTTTTCTAGATTAAGAACTAGCTCTCTTTTTTTTAAGATTGTTGACTTATCAATTGTTAATCATTATTAAATACAGGAGGACATCTAACTCCGATCTTCACCCGTACTTTCCTTGAGCAAGGCAAGTACACTCTACGGTCTTGTGCATTTTATTATATCCTGTGCTTCCTTGATTGACACACTACAACAAGACATGTATTTTTGGTGCTCATGTTCCTTGCTCTTATTACTTGTACCTGGGGTAGGAAAATATACTATTTATGTGACCAAACCCAAGAAACAACTCAGGTGTGTTTAGTTTAGACCCCCCATCGTGCACGCGGGTCCTAAGCCGTACCATTCATGTGATTTCATGTGCTTCATGTGCTTTCATGTGTTTACCCCTAGCCGGTCACATACTTAGTTATATTTCAGATATTGTGCACACATCTTGTACTTAGTTCCTGTGATTCCTGAGATACCATATTCTTTCACGTTCTTACATACCATGTTCTTTCAAGTGCTTATACACCATGTTCTTTCATGTACTTTATTCACCATGCTCTTTCTTGTACTTTTCATACCATGTTTCCTTGTACTTTCATATCATGATGTCTTGTTCATTACCTATGACTGTACTTGCTCCGCTCCTGAATAGGATATGTTGCAGGTAAGTTGGAGTCCCTGTGCGACACTTATTATGGCCGAGAGCCAATTGATGCTGGAGAGCTAGCTGGAGCTGCTCGTGACCTAGAGGCTGCATAAGCCTAGAGTTTGCCATTAGCATTTTATATTTTCATGTATTGAGACTAGTAGACTTACTTTCATTTGCTGGAATGTAATAAAATACTTAGACTTGTACTTCTTTTCTGGGATACATTTATAGATGCTGTGTTTTAATACTTTTCTTGATATCTGGTTAGATTTTCCTAGATTGGTACAGCTTACTTTGTCGTGTCTAACAACAAAGACTGGACGTATCCGACTCGTGTCCGGTTATTCGGGAGCGGGTCGTGACAACGCTGCTGCAACATTATTGGGGAAGAGCGTCGAAGAAACTGCAAACACCAATCCAAACGTGGCTCCGGCCATGATAGGTAGAAACCCTATCGATTTTGTGGAAGAAGATAACCCAAGACCAACCCTTAATCATACGCCCACGTTTATACGTGCCAGCATAAAAAAAAAAGAACAAAACACGCTCACGTTACACGTGCCAGCATAGATTTTGAAATCAAAAATACGCTCACGTTATGCGTGCCAGCATAGAACTTGAAAATACGCCCACGTTATACGAGCTAGCGTAAAAACTGAAAATATGTCTACGTTATACGTGCGAGCGCAAAATTAAAAAATACGCGAGTCAAAAAGACTATGTTTTTCACATGTAAAACTTTACTCTTTTGATCATAAGCATAAAACCAAAAATACACTCACATTATAGTGCGAGCGTAAAACTGAAAATACGCAAGTCAAATGATTGTATTTTTCACATGTAAAACTTTATTCTCTTGAACAAAAAAAAGTACGCGTGAAAATTCATTTTTTAGACCGCGTAAAACATTTTTAGAGAAATGCATAAAACAAATTCTCTTAAAAAAATAGAGAACTTTTATGCGTAATAACTTAAAAAACCCATGTATAGTCTTTTGCGTAGAGCTTGAATTTGTGTAGAGTTCATACTTAGATTTTTTACTAACTTGATTTTTCTTGTTGAACTTCTTTTGCAGTGGACTTGGGGGCCCATCCTCTCTTTGAGGTGTTTGGCTCACCAGCTGGTATTCTGGGATCAAATTATCTGGAAAATTTATCCTATGTCGAGTTTCCTCAAACTGACAAGCAGTATCCCCAGGAAAGACACCAGTTGATAGCTGCTCAAGCAGATAGAATGTTGTTGTCTCTGATGGACGGAGAGCTATTGACATCACTGAAGGGCCAGCATTCATGTTCGGGGATGCAATTGACTTTAAATCTCAGATAAACCCCAAGAAGGAGTCTTGGGTGTTCAAATTTGGGGAAAGGGCGATGTATCTCCCAACAATGCCAAGATATTATCCCCTTTCTTCTTTTGTTCATGCTACTCATCCGAGACGGATGATCTGGAATCTGACACCCAACAGTCATGGAAGACCGGGGAGAATCATATTCAAGAGAGATGAAAACCAGATGGGTTATCACTCGAGTACTCCCAGTAGTAGTGTCGTTCCTTTCTCAGGCTTATTGCCTGGATTTACACCAAATGATGGCTCATCTCTGATCCAACCAGTACAGATACCGATGTTTATAAACAAGTTTTTGAACGCCTCAGTACTATATCCCCAAGTCAACCCTAAGCTTCCAGTGCAGATGACTCCTCACAATAAAAACTGGGTTTATCTTAGTTCTTGGGTCATAAAGAACTTTGAAGCAGAACTAAAAGCCATTGGTTTATTAGAAGCGGTAGCCTCCACAAGTCAAGGCATATCCATAAACAATAATCTGTTCTTAGCACTGATGGAGTTGTATATCAGCTCGAAAGGAACCTTTGCAACCCCAGTAGGCGAAATGGATTTTGCACTCCATGAGATGCAATTCATCTCCAAGCTACCAATGGGGGAAGTTCCATATGAAGAGTACGTTCCCTCCAACCGAAAACTAACAGAAATTAGCAAGAAAAACCCTCGCTTAGTCGAGGTATACCAAGAGCTGATGTGCCACTATTTGATCTGCACCACTATGTATGAAAGTGGATCAAATTTTGCATACATCAATAAATGGACAACATATCTATTCTACCATAAGAATAGAATATCCAAGGAAGATAAGGAGGGATTTTAAGACAACAAGGCTCAACCTATCAACCTTTGTTCAATAATTCTTGCTGATTTGATAAACAATTGGATGATCACATATAAGTTCCCGGACAAGTATTTGACCACCAAGGCTGAAGAATTTCCTGCAGGAACTGAAACATTGAGCTTTCTAAAACATGGCAGCCAAAAGCTCTCAAATGAAGCCTTGCTGGTTGGCTTTCTTTTCCTATGGCTACGAAGATAGGTCATACCAGGGACCGGTGCAGTCGACAGGATTCATTGAAACGTACTATGGCCAGCAGTACGTTTGGTATTCAAGGCCAAACTCAGCCAATTACCAGCAATGGTGTGTTGAATAAATACGAGTTTGCGAGCATTTGGTGAAGAACTGATCAATAATGCTCCCTACCGTAAAGATTTCCCTAGGGTGGAGATGCCCTATACTTATTTAATGGGTTGGTTACTGCATCACAACTGCAGCTTATTACCCCCAGGCCCTGAAAATGATGTGGAGGTATTCCTCCAGAAGTTTAGTAAAGCCACGTGGAATGCGACTTCAGTGACGGATACCCGGGAAGCACCGAATTTCTCGTATGGTTGGAATTTTTTCTGCACACGACCACCAGTTCCAGCCGACTGTTTTGGTGTACAATTTGACGACGTAGGTCAAGATAGAACAGAAATACCTGCGTCAGTCTTTAATTGGCTAATATGCATCAGACCCTCACATTTGATGTATAGAATTAAAGACAACTGCATCTTCGAACCGTATCTACGCAGCCGGTTCGCTTGTCAGTTCGGGTATGACCAGCTTCACGTTGGTAATCCCTCCACCATTTTCAAAAATTATGGAAAATTAATTGATGGAGCGAGGGCTTGACGGTATTTCAGCGCTGGATGCACCGGTGCTAAATTTTATGTGTCAACTGCCACGAGCACAATTGAGCTACGAATGCTTCATTCATATGCACATTTTTATGTCTCCATTCGTTCCTTTGCCAAATACTACAACATGAAAGGAAGACTTCGGTGGGAAAAAGAAGGAGATGCCGAAGAACCTGTTATGGTGCCTTCGAACATACCTGATGACATTGTTCCAGATGAATATCTGGAAGCGATCCCTATGGGAGTTGGGGAAACAGCTGCAGGAGCAATTACTATTACTGTAACTCAAAAACGAAAATCAGATACAGCTGTTACTCTTCGGAAGAAGAAGAAGAAGATTACTGTTAAAGGGCCTTCCAAACAGAGAGCCTCTACTCCAGAAAGCGAAAATCCTATTGAGGAGACTCAAAATATTACATCTTCTTCAGCTCAACCTGGAGAAGGGACTTCAGCACCCCAACCAGCAGCAACAACAGAAGTTACATGAGTCCTATCTTCCGGACGTCTTAGTACTTCATTGTATCTAACTTCGCCACAAAAGGTGAAAGCTGTTGAAGACACTGCCACCACTCATGCTAGTGATCCGGGACCCATCCCCTCGGATGAACCGACTCTCGAATTAGATGATGATGACTGGGATCTAGATTATGACGCACTCTTGTCGCGTCCTGCACCTACTCTAGGTAAAGATTAATTACATAAAATTTATACAAAAATATGTATTTTGATTTTGTATATTGACTATTTAGTTTAATCTTTGTAGGTATCATCATTATGGCAAAGCCCGTTGCTCCTCCTCCTCCTCAAAAGTCTACTCATGACGAGGTAGTAGAATCTGAGGAAGGAAGTTCTTCTTCAAAAGAAGATTCTCTTTCTAAGGAAGGTTCTCCATCTATTGAGATTCAACAAGAGCTTGCAGGAGAGACATACCAGGAATTGTCTTCTCTTGCTGAAGAAAGAGAAGAAGAACCTACTGCAGAAGAGAAGCCAGCAGTACTCAGAGAATCAATTGCTGCTAAAGAATAGATTAATGAGGTCGTCGATATAGCGGCAACCTCAATTACTATAGCTAAACCTGACCAGATTCCCGAAACAGTTGTGTTCGAGTCTAAACCGAACATAGGAGGCAGCACCTCCGTAATACCATCCCCTACCACCGAAATTCATCCTCCAGAGGTAGCAAAAAAGGTTGCTGAAGATGTAGTCCCGGAACTCCCTGGAAATCGATTGGCCATGGTAACGATAACAGATATATCGTTAACTCAGCTTGCTACCACAGCAACGACATCACCTGTCTCCGATTTTCAGGAACTCGCTGATACACCAAGCTCCAATGCTGATATGAATCTTTTGGTAGAGATTCATACTGAAACTTTTTACAAAACTTTGGCAGAGTTGATCAAAATGGTTTTGAAGAAAGCCCTCAGTTATGAGAGCTTGAAAAGTACGATTGCTACTACCATAGACAATATCGCAATGTTTAATGATACTGAGAGGGCAGCAGCTTTGCAGAAGATAGTCCAGGGACTTGAACAACCCATCAAAGAATATCTAAGGTTGTCAAGTGGGACTATAGAAAGCCTCATCGAATCCGAGTATGATGCTCTCACTAATGAGTATACAACTCAGGAAACCATCTTCAAAGAATCTCTTCAAGATTATAGCAATAAGGTTGCCATGAAAAGAACCTTCTTGAGAAAAAATAAACCCTTGTTGGAGCAGCATCAACAAGCCTATGACTCAATAAATATCAAAATTCATCAACAAAATGACAAAATTCGTGAAGTCGAGGCTGAGCTGGCTCAATTAAAGGAGGAGCAAAACTGGATGACGGCAGATAGAGATCAATACTTGAGGCAAAGTTCCATTTTTGAAGAACGGATCTTTGGTTCTGAATCAAATATCAAAACCTTTGAAGAAGCCAAAGACAAAATGATAGCTGCCTTTGCCGAACTCTTCCACCTTTGTACGGCGGAAGCTCGAAGATCCACAGCATACACAACTGTATTGGGCTCTCGCGAAAAGCGTTTGGCAGAACTACAGAAAATGATTGAAGATCTGTCTGCTCGGTCTTAGGAATTTTTTGTACCCAAATAAAGAATTTTATCTTCTGTCATTTTCTTCGTGTTGGTGATGTAATATTTCAAACCATGAAATAAATAAAATATTTTTTTATAAAATAGGTATGAGATAGAAAATAATTAACAGAGATAATATGGACATGATAAGTCTTCAAAACTCAACAAAGTAGATTATAACTATCCAAAGGTAATGTGGACATGATAGATAATAAATCTTATTTTCTTTTTAGTGTACAATACTATCAGAGGTAATATGAACATGATAGATCGTAATGACTCAAAGAAATAGATTAATATCTATTCAGAGGTAATATGGACATGATAAATAATAATGAAAAGAAGTAGATTTAATATCTATTCAGAGGTAATGAGGACATGATAGATAATAAATCTTATTTTCTTTTTAGAATCAGCTGGTAAGACAGAAAATAAAAATTCTCTTTTAGGAGAATAAATAATCAGCTTAACCAAACCTTGGTAGCTGGAAAATGAAGAAGAAATTCAAACGTAGTATTTTTTTCAAGAATTTACCATTAATTGGCATCATGAGCAAATCTCCATTAGGTTTAGACAACCTATAAGCACCATTAGAAAATACAGTTTCGACTACATAAGGACCTTCCCATTTAGCTTGGAACTTGCCTTTACTCTTATGAGTCATAACCATAGGTCTTCGGACAGCTAGAACTAGCTCCCCTACTTTAAATACCCTTTTTTTAACTTTGTGATTAAAAGCTCGAGATATGCGGACTTGATACAGCTTAATGTGCTGTTGTGCTTGAAGACGCTTTTCATCCAAACCTTCAAGTTCCTGGAGTCTTAAACGGTCATTATTCTTCGTAGTTAGCTCATTAGCAATGGCTATTCTAAGAGATAGTATTTGGATCTCCAGTGGAAGTACAGCTTCACATCCGTAAACCAATGAAAATGGTGTAAAACCAGTTAGAGTTCGGACTGTTGTTTGATAAGCCCATAAACATTCTCCAAGTTTCTCGTTCCAATCACGTTTATTAGAAGAGACGAACTTTTGAGAAGTTTGATAATTGTTTCGTTGAAAGCTTCTGTTAAACCATTAGCAGCTGGATTGTAAGCGGTAGAAGATAAGTTCAAGATCCGATTCTTGTCACAAAATCGATAAAATGCCTGACTAGCAAATTATGGTCCGTTATCATGGATTATCCTTCGGGGAATCCCGAAACAATAAATGATATGATGTTTGATGAAGTTAACCACATTAGACATTTTTACTTCAACAAGAGGAACTGCTTCTGCCCATTTAGAAAAATAATCAGTTATAGCTAGGATAAACCGATATCCTTTGACAGAAGGAGGATTACTTGGACCAATAATATCCATACCCCAAGCTTCGAAAGGCCAAGAAGCTGTTGTAGGATGTAAAAATTCAGAGGGTTGATAAATAAAATTAGCATGAATCTGGCATGCTTTACACCGTCTGGCATAATCCACAGCATCTGCTATCATACAAGGCCAATAATAACCCATTCTTCGAATACGGTCCTGTAACTTTGGACCTGGTTGATGTGCACCACAAACTCCATCATGAGCTTCACGAAGTGGTTGCTTGGCTTCGCTTTCCGAGAGACAACACAGTAAAATCCCATCATAAGAACGATGATACAACATGTGCATAGAAGTATCATAGAAAAATCGAAATGATCGTCTTTTGATTGATGCAGCTTCTTTTGGATCTTCAGGTAAAATCCCATAGACCGTATAATCAATAAATGGACTTCTCCAATCCTTTTGCTGAAAATTTGATTCGGTAGCATAACTCTGTTCGATATGCAAATTATTTTTGATACATAATAGATCTCGATCCAACAAAGTGATGGTATTATGTCTTCTGATTAGAACTGCTAAGTCTGCAGCTAGACTAGCAAGAGCGTCAGCTTCCAAATTTTGAGAATGCGGTACGAATTCAATGAAGAACCCTTTGAATGAGAGAGCCAATTCGATTACTACTTGGTGATAGGAAATAAGGTTAGGATTTCTGACTTTATATGTCCCTCTGACCTAATTAACAATCAGCTGAGAATCTCCATATGCTTCCAAAAACTCAATGTCTAATTATTTTGCTACTTGAAGACCAATTAGCAGAGCATTATATTCTGCCACATTATTGGAACATGGTTCATTGAGGGAATAAGCATGGTATATAACTATTTTATCAGGAGAGACCAAGACAATGCCTACTCCGGAGACAATATTGCCTTTAGGTCCAACTCGTGATGCTCCATCAAAGTACAATTGCCAAATATCATGCTTCAAAGTCATGTTGCAATCTACGACTTCATCTGGAATGTCATCATATAACTTAGAAGTTTCAGGTATAGGGTGAGCTGCTAAGAAGTCAGCTAACGCTTGACCCTTTACTGATTTTTGAGGTATGTAGATCATATCATAAGGAGTAAGTAATATTGCCCAAGTAGCTAACCGGGAGTTAAGAATATTCGGCTTTTTCATTAATACCCGAATAGGATTTATTTTGGATATGACATGAATAGTCTATCCCGACACATAATGTCGTGTCTTTTGAATGGCAAAAACCAAGGCTAGACATTCTTTTTCCACAGGAGTATACCTGTGTTCAGCTCCAATCATCATTCGGCTAAGATAATAAATTGCCTGTTCATGACCCTTATCACTTTTTTGTGCAAGAAGAGCACCAAGAGAATGATCTAATGCTCGAACATACAGCAAAAATGGTCTTTCCACTACTGGGGGTACAAAAACAGGTGGATTTGTAAGGTATTGCTTGATGTTATTGAATGCTTTTTGACATGCTTCATCCCAAACAAGTTACACACCCTTCTTCAATAAACGAGAGAAAGGTTGACATCTCCCAGAAAGATTTGATATAAATCTCCTGATATAAGCAATGCGACCTTGAAAGCCATGGAGTTCTTTTAGATTACGTGGAGGACGTATTTCAAGAATTGCTTTGACTTTATCAAGATCAACATGGATACCTTGAGAAGTAATGACAAATTCCAAAAATTTGCCACTAGAAATCCTTAAGAAAGACTTAGTGGGGTTCATCTTTAATTGATGTCGACGCATCAACTCGAATACTGTCTTCAAGTCTTGAATGTGATCATCTTTTAATCGACTTTTGACGGCGATATCATCTACGTAACATTCAACTATTTTTCGTAGATGTTCTTGAAAGATATTGCTCATGGCCTTTGATATGTAGTGCCGATATTTTTTAGACCAAAAGGCATAACTGTGTAGCAATAAACTCCAAGGGGTGTACGGAAAGCAGTATGCTTTTCATCTCCTGGATACATCTTAATTTGGTTGTATCCTGAAAATTCGTCCATGAAGGACATACGTTCAAAACTACATGTATTGTCTATCATGACATCAGTGATAGGAAGTGGAAATTCGTCTTTTGGACAAGCTGCGTTGAGATCTCGAAAATCTATGTAAACTCGAACTTTTCTATTCTTTTTCATGACATGAACAATATTGGCAACCCAATCTGGGTGTTGTTCTTCACGGACAAAGCCACATCTAATCAGCTTTTTAACTTCTGCTTCAATTGCATCCATCATATCTGGTCGAAAATGTCGCTGCTGTTGTTTTACAGGTTTGGCATTAGGAAGAATATTGAGTTTATGCGTAGCTACTTTAGGATCTAGACCCGGCATATCCTCATAGCTCCATGCAAAGATATCGATAAAGTTTTTTATCAGCTTTATCAACTTTTCTTTTTCATCTTCAGAAAAGTTTTTGCTGATAAATATTAGTTTTGACGTAGTTTCGTCTCCAACATTAATCTGGACAATTTTATCTTCTGTGGGTGGCTGTCCCTGTTCAAACTGAAGCTCCTACTGAGTATCCATTTGTTGTGCCCAAGGGTCATTTTCAAATAGTTCAGACTCATCATTGGTTTGAACCATATTAACTGAAAAGACGTGTTCAGATTCAACATATTGGACTCCTTCAGAATCTGAGGATTGTGAAGAACTGGAAAAAAATTCTTCTTTTATATCTTTCTTAAACATGTGAGATATATCGTATCCCAAACCATGACGGGTTCGTTGATAAAACGGATAACCACATAATGGTAATCGTCTACCTTTGCCCTAATTGAGACCTAACATGGTTTTCAAATCATATCCCATATTCTGAATAATCTTAAGAGATTGTTAACTATATTTGTCAATTCTGATTTTTTTTCCTTTATCTTTCTCTTCAAGATCATCTGTCTGGATAATAGGAATATTTCTAGCCAAACCAAACACAATTTGACGCTTGTTTTTCTTAGTAGACGGGATCACAAAATAAGATTCTTCGTGACGTCTATAAATTACACAAGCTTGTGATGATGAGGCAACAGGTAGTAAATAAGGAGAAGATGCTAGGAACCTCTGAGCATAGGGTCCAACATCGACATGAGGAGGAAAAGAATTCTATTTATGATTAATATATAAGGTTTTCTCTATATTTATGTCAGTTTTATGTTGATGACTTTGATTATCGACAGATAAAGTCATTCTTTCAGTAAATTTGACAGCCATATACTCCAAAAGGAAATCTTCAGTAAAATGAGAAAACATAGATTGATCAATATTTACATCATTGACAGACTGATTACTACGCTTTGGATTAATCATTAACGGACTGTCATCCGTCTTCGGTGTAGACTTGCCAAGGTTGATAACTAGTGGTTCTGGATCAGTTGTACGAGAAGTACGTCTTTTAAACTTGATCATGAGAGGCTGATGACTAGTATTAGTTTGAACCCAACTTTTGACTGGAACCATCATAGATTCATCAGACGTAGCTTGAGTTCTTCCTTTAACTTTAATCATCAAAGGTTCATCATCGACAGGTTGGGGTTGAATTCGACCTTTAACCTTAATCTTCAAAGGTTGATCTTCTGAAGGTGATTGGTCTTCTAAAATCAATTGGTCTTCTAAAGGTGATCGATCTTCAACTATATCATATATTTCCTTCACAAGCTCCTGTGTATAGAGTATTGAATCAGAGAAATAGGCTTCAACACCTTTAAAAGGATTGAGATCTGTAAATTCAGTCTTCACGGTCCCCTGAGAATCCACATACTTGAAGCATTGGTGAAGAGTCGAAGGAACAATGTTATGTTCATGTATTCATGGTCTTCCGAGTAGGACATTATAAGATACGTCTGAGTTGATAACATAGAAAGTTGCTATGGTTCGAAGATCACCTATTTGAATCTTCAGAAGAATTTTTTCCAACGGTTTACTCCTTCCAGAATTGAAACCAACAATTGTCGTACAAGTATAAGTGTCACGCCCCGCTCCCGCAGGAGCGATCGTCCTCGCTAAGGTGTGATGCCGCACGGGCCTAGGTTGCGCCCGTGCAAGGCTAATCCCAGAAACGGTCGATTCGAGCTAGGCCACAGAGTCGCACAGAGTGTCCCCATTTGCAGCAGAAAGTAAATGAACACAAATTAAAGCAAATTTAACTCTTTATTGATATTCAAGAAGTTTACAAGCGGCGCTAGGCCGATATTACAAATCGCTTAAGCTCTCTCTCTCTTTCTGAAACATAAAAGGTGTGCCAAGTGGCTTACAACATGGAATGATACATGGCGATGTTCCGATACATTATGTCATGTATAGGGTGCTTCAGCTTCTTGCAACGTTCCAAGGCCCCAGAGTTGGCTCCGCGCCTTAACAGGTTCGATGGAAGCTCCGTACCCGCCGACGTCTCCTGCATCCTGCAAGCAGACTGTGGGGTTATCAGTACATTGTTATGCACTGGTGGGGAGGCTATCTCGCCCATAATGCTATCATTACCAAACACGTTCTATTTACTTTTGTGCACCGTATATCATTCATTGTCTTACTAATCTTGCCTTAGGATCATTTTTATGGAATATTTCATAGCCTATCTCGTGTTGCGTAAAACAAGTGTCGTATGGAAATACATGCACGACTTACCCATACTTACCGTCCGACCTTCCCTGTCCAACGTAAACCAAGTTAGTCAACAATTCATACGAAATAACTTAACATAGTTCATGTAAGCATTCAATGTCAAGTACATGTCCTTGCCTCGGGTTCTAGCACGTCGTAGGCACGTCTTCTAACTCGTTTGCTCGAAGTACTCTTGATCATTTTATGTGTTATATTCAAGCCTATTCAGAAAGTGCTTTTTACAGTTAACTTAGACTACTTTGATTTTAATGCAAGGACTTGCACGTGGATTGCCACCAGCAAAGCCCACTTAAATCTATATGCACCGGTCGCTGGCATCACAAGCCATTTTGGACATAACCAAGCCGTGGTATTTCTCAACTAGCGTAGGGTGCGGGCTGGCACACACCCCGTTAGTCTCTTGAAATACGCCTGCACTTACGTCCCCCGGGTGGCCAAGTCCGCACCCAGGCAGCCCTTAAGCCATAATTTTTGATTCCGCCTAGGCCGGCCACGATCCTCCCTTTGATCATGCCGCGGAATACGTATCCCCCGTGCATGGGTCCGTCCACGACCATTTCATATTTTATCGTCGTAGGCTAACCCTTAGCCATAATGCGTTATCGACCAGGTTGACGTCCGTGTAGCACGGGTAGCGATCCCCGTTGCACGTGCCCGTTATACCTGTCCCTAACCATTCCTTTCTTTCTTATCTTTTATTCATTCTTCATTTTTCTTTCTTTCACTTGTCCGTTCGTTTATGGATTCGTTCACACATTCATTCATTCATTCGTTGATTCATTTATTTACTCATTCGTTTATTCTTTCATTCATACATTATACAACTCCCCATACGGGAGTCGCCCTGGCGACCCATCGGTCCCGAAGTCTTTCAATGTTGCTATACTCTACTCGGAATGACTATGTCGATAGTCTTCCGTTTTATTGTTGTAAACCATTCATTGATTCATTGTTTGAGCGCATAAGGGACTTGAACGTAAGCTTGTGCCTTAGCACGAGCGTGGAGCGCGGTACGAGAGTTCTCACATTTTTTATGTTCTTTTCCATATTCTATACAAGCATACATGATGGGATTATTCCCTTAGCTAGGTGCATTGGGTCATTTATTAGCATACGCGGTGTTATCGCCTAGCGATTCTAGTGATAGTGTCCATATTGTTATGTGTCTAGGCTAAGCAAAGACGGGTTCATCGGAGCCACCCACCTTAACGACGTTCGCATCGGCCGAGCGATACTCCGAGCGCGTCTTTGAAAGTCTAAGTCTGGATTCATCTTCGGCGGGCCAATGTAAGCCTTGTATCGATTCTTCTTCAGGTCGATGTCAAACTCTTCAGGTCGACGGCTCGTTTGAGTCATTGCACTTGCCCTTTGAATCGGTGTTCCGCTAGGGCGGAGCGGGTCATTACATAATACACCACTCAAAACAAGTCTCATCCTCGAGACTTCCTGAGTGCAGGTCATCCTACCATTCCTTAACTCGCGTCGTCGTGTTTCTTAGACAATCCCTATCGAACGGCTCTATCGTTCTATGGCACCGAACTATACTCGATACCTTTCCAAGTTCCGTGTCGCATACGTTTGGTCGATTTTTATTGAATAACTTTTTATTCATTTTAGAGTTGATGGCACTTATTCAATTCAAGCGTTTCTTCGACTTGGTTGCTATTTCGACGTATCATGGGACTGAAACGGTCGTCCGAGGTGCGTTGTAATTCGTCAAATACGAGTGTCGTAGGCTGAGGCAAACTCACTTTCGTTTATGCGCATCGCAACACCCACTTGCAGCTGTATTCGAGTTCATCATATCGCTGAGTTTGGATCGTACACGTATCCAAGGCGTCCCCCGAATACGTACATTTCAACCAAGCTTAGCGATTAGCGAAGTCGGACAAGCTACTCGTGATAGTTTTGATTTGCCGATCGTTTTGCTAACTTCGATTTAAAATGGAACTCGTGTGCATCTCACTATAGTTTATCTCGGTCATCGAGATGACTCGATTCGCTTCTCAAGCGTTCTTGTCCACGACATCAGTATGATTTCTTCTTAGCGGGGTCGGCCAAGTCTGAGTAACTTCCGTCCGAATCAAGACCAAGTATTATACTATCATCGAGTACGTCTTTCAATCAATGATTCAATTCGTTATTCTAACTTTACTTGCGCATCATCCATTCCTATCTTTTCTTTCGTTTGGGGCCAGTCTCGTCGTCGTTCACGTACACTCCCAGTTCCCCGTCCTACTCTAAGTCTTGTTGCCCCAAGTCTATCGTCCGTCCAGACGATATTGTAAATACCATCGCACAGGTTCAATCACTCGGCATAGGGTCGTTCGCCTATCCGCTAGGTCAGCTCACAAGGTCATAGTTACAAGTCAAGTCCATGGTTCCTCGTGCAAAGGGATTGCACAACGCTCGCCCCAATCCTATGGTCAAACCAGTTTGTTCGTTCGTACGGGAGTTTGTACCCAAGTTCGCTTCACTCAAATTTCTAAACATCAAGCAGCGTTCACCCTATTCGTATCAACACATTCTCCGTTCCAAGTCCTAGCTCATTTAGGAAAGTCATTCTACGATAGGTTGTCCTCAATCAAATCCTCGACATGTTATTATCATGTGTCCGTACTAGCAATTTTTGTAGTCTATCTCTTCAAGTATGTTTGATTTTAATCCACCTATCCATCCTATCCAATTCACGTAGTCGATCACAAGGTCGTCTAGCATTGCAATATGTTGCATTCCGATCTCACGCAAGTTTGATTATCCACGACGGATATGAATCACCACGTCAACGTTCCCACGGAATAATCGTCCTCATCGAGACGTAACTCTTGCGTTGAATCTAGACTTACTCGTTTTCGATACGCGGATTGGGTCTACTCAATCCTCAAGTTTTTCTTATTCTTCAATCGCAAGTCCTAACAATCCTCGAATTTATCTTCGCTTCAAACCACAAGTCGAAGCAATCAAAATTGCCATGTCAAGGTATTTCGAGTTCGATCATTCCCGCTGGACATGAATCACCAAGCCAATACTCATGCGGAATGATCGTCCCAAATCCGACGTGACGTATGTACGAGGCTGGAGTTGCGCTCGTGCAAGACAAGATCGTTGTCGTTGTGGTTATCATCGAACAATCAAGTCACCTCCCTTCCTCATTCCAAACATTCATTTCCATCCAAATTCTCCAACACGGTACCTTCAAAACAATAACTTCTAACACGATCATCATTCATCGAATCAGAGTACCCCCGAGTTAACGTACATCGATCTTTGATATGCTTCAATACCATCAATGATGTACATAACCTGACGATCTTCCTTTTGCAACAAATTTCGAGTCATGCAACTTAATTCCTCAATCCACGTTGTCTCGTGCTAACTCGTCATCGAACAACATCCATTCCAATTCCTTAGTTATTCTTGTATATCCAAACTAACATTTTCCATGCACGCTATCTTCCGATCGTGCTATCTTCGATCTCGTCCATGCATATTTCACCTTGACTAAAATTTTAATCCCTTCGACTAAGTTCAAAATCGCATGCATGATCTTCTATGTTTCCTCGACCAAGACCTCCATTCATTTTATCATTCCGACTCTCTATTCGATCGTTTAGTAATTCGCACTACGTATTCTTAATTCGTCCGAACGATATCTCGTTTGAGACTATCGAAGTCAAAACCAACTAAGCGTTACTCGTTCTAAGGCTTTGCGCGATATCATCGCTTGCCGACATACTCGTTCTATCCGTAAGTCCTTTAGTCTTGCTCGAACAATTTCTATAACGTCCATACACCACTCAGGGTTCGAGCCACTCGACTATTCGTTGAAACTCGCTCTTTTTCTTCTTTGAAGCTATCACATACACCACTCGGAGTCAAGTCATTCTACAAATCCTCAAAAGATCATCCGATTCCCAATCGATGTGTTCAATCGTGCGCTCGCCCGTTCCTCAAAATCTAAATCAATCTTCTGTGCACGCCTAAGCATTAGTTTGATAGCATTCCTATCGATATACACTCTAAGTGTAGCTTCGTTCCTGATCGATCGGTACTTGATATCACTCGCAACTCGATTGTACCAAAAAGTTGAGGTGCGCGACATGCGGCACAGCTTAGCTAAAAGGTCGTATGCATAACTATCCCGTACGGACTATGTTCGAGTTTGCACGCTCACTTATTCTCATTCGAGCGATAGTTGATCTCGCTCGCAAACTAGTTCGCACCAAAGGTCTAGGTGCGCGATACTCGGCACGACATAGCCAAAAGGCTGCGTGTAAAACTATCCCGTTCGAACTATACTTCGGTCTCGTATGCTCGTTCTCTATTGTCAGCGTAAGATTATTCAAGCACGCCTTGCGTTTGCTAACTTTTAGCATTTTTGTTTTCTTTCGAATCAAGTCCGTTATGGTTTGGCACAAAGGCCTTCGCCTATCGATCCCGTCCAACCGAGTACTTGTACGAGCTTTTGAAAATATTAGACTTATTGTATGGAACATCCCAAGGCACAATGAGAGAGAGAGCGTACACTTCTTTTTCCAACGACGAGCTTTCAAAAATAAGAAAATTGAAATGAAGTCCAAGGACGTAAAGCCGTGCTCTGATACCAATCTGTCACTCTCCGCTCCCGCAGGAGCGATCGTCCTCGCTAAGGCGTGATGCCGCACGGGCCAAGGTTGCGCCCATGCAAGACTAATCCCAGAAACGGCCGATTCGAGCTAGGCCACAGAGTCGCACAGAGTGTCCCCATTTGCAGCGGAAAGTAAATGAACACAAATTGAAGCGAATTCAACTCTTTATTGATATTCAAGAAGTTTACAAGCGGCGCTAGGCCGATATTACAAATCGCTCATGCTCTCTCTCTTTCTGAAACATAAAAGGCGTGCCAAGTGGCTTACAACATGGAATAATTCATGGCGATGTTCCGATACATTATGTCCTGTATAGGGTGCTTCAGCTTCTTGCAACGTTCCAAGGCCCCAGAGTTGGCTCCGAGCCTTAACACGTTCGATGGAAGATCCGCACCCGTCGGCGTCTCCTGTATCCTGCAAGCAGACTGTGGGGTTATTAGTACATTGTTATGCACTGGTGGGGAGGCTAGCTCGCCCATAATGCTATTATTACCAAACACGTTCTATTTACTTTTGTGCACCGTCTATCATTCATTGTCTTACTAATCTTGCCTTAGGATCATTTTCATGGCATATTTTATAGCCTATCTCGTGTTGCGTAAAATAAGTGTCGCATGGAAATACATGCACGACTTACCCATACTTACCGTCCGGCCTTCCCTGTCCAACGTAAACCAAGTTAGTCAACAATTCATACGAAATAACTTAACGTAGTTCATGTAAGCATTCAATGTCAAGTGCGTGTCCTTGACTCGGGTTCTAGCACATCGTAGGCACATTTTCTAACTCGTTTCCTCGAAGTACTCTTGATCATTTTGTGTGTTATATTCAAGCCTATTCAGAAAGTGCTTTGTACAGTTAACTTAGACTACTTTGATTTCAATGCAAGGACTTGCACGTGGATTGTCACCAGCAAAGCCCACTTAAATCTATATACACCGGTCGCTGGCATCACAAGCCATTTTGGACATAACCAAGTCGTGGTATTTCTCAACTAGCGTAGGGTGCGGGCTGGCACACACCCCGTTAGTCTATTGAAATACGCCTGCACTTACGTCCCCGGGTGGACAAGTCCGCACCTAGGCAGCCCGTAAGCCATAATTTTTTATTCCGCCTAGGCCGGCCACGATCCTCCCTTTGATCATGCCGCGGAATCCGTATCACCCGTGCACGGGTCCGTCCACGACCATTTCGTATTTTATCGTCGTAGGCTAACCCTTAGCCATAATGCGTTATCGACCAGGTTGGCGTCCGTACAGCGCGGGTAGCGAGCCCCGTTGCACGTGCCCGTCATACCTGTCGTTAACCATTCCTTTCTTTCTTATCTTTTATTCATTCTTCCTTTTTCTTTCTTTCACTTGT
The DNA here is from genome assembly GCA_029216955.1 of Iris pallida. Classification (NCBI taxonomy): domain Eukaryota; kingdom Viridiplantae; phylum Streptophyta; class Magnoliopsida; order Asparagales; family Iridaceae; genus Iris; species Iris pallida. Next base: position 73,149 of record JANAVB010038952.1, read on the forward strand.
CCGTTCGTTTATGGATTCATTCACACATTCATTCATTCATTCGTTGATTCATTTATTCACTCATTCGTTCATTCTTTCATTCATACATTATGCAACTCCTCGTGCGGGAGTCGCCTTGGCGACCCATCGGTGCCAAAGTCTTTCAATGTTGCTATACTCTACTCGGAACGACTATGTCGATAGTCTTCCGTTTCATTGTTGTAAACCATTCATTGATTCATTGTTTGAGCGCATAAGGGACTTGAACTTAAGCTTGTGCCTTAGCACGAGCATGGAGCGCGGTGGGAGAGTTCTCATATTTTCCATGTTCTTTTCCATATTCTATACAAGCATACATGATGGGATTATTCCCTTAGCTAGGTGCGTTGGGTCATTTATTAGCATGCGCGGTGTTATCGCCTAGCGATTCTAGTGATAGTGTCTATATTGTTATGTGTCTAGGCTAAGCAAAGATGGGTTCATCGGAGCCACCCACCTAAGCGATGTTCGCATCGGCCGAGCGATACTCCGAGCGCGCCTTTAAAAGTCTAAGTCTGGATTCATCTTCGGCGGGCCAATGTAAGCCTTGCATCGATTCTTCTTAAGGTCGATGCCAAACTCTTCGGGTCGACGGCTCGTTTGAGTCGTTGCACTTGCCGTTTGAATCGGCGTTCCGTTAGGGCGGAGCGGGTCATTACAGTAAGTCAACTCACTAGTAGGAATCCTTAATGGTCGTAGCATACTCTGAAGAATAATGCTGATGGAAGACCCAGGATCGATGTAAATCCCGTCAATTTCAGTATAGTCAATATATCCTGTTAACACAAAGGCCTGTCATGTCGATTATGCTTCAACAACATATCCTCTTGTGTGGAAGTAATGTTAGGAATTGATTCCATCACACTGTGACATTGGGGACACGACACCGGTGTATTATCAGGACTTTTGAGCTGAGCTAAGCATGAATCTTCCTGTAGCAATGCTTCACTCAAGGTTTCTCGACTTTCTTTAGAAAGACGGTGTAACTCAAAGATGGAAAGCCTAGCAGGAGTATTGGCTAATTAGGCTAGAACGTCAAACTTATAGGGTTTCATCAACCCTTAATTTGAACCATATTTCAGCGGGACGTCAAAATGTACTGCCTTCTGTTTCCCTTTTTCAACCACTGGTGGTTTAGAAGGTCTTGCCTCAGCAGGAATAGAAGATGACTGAGTCGGCAGTGTTTCATCGGCATCATCCGCTTCCTTGGAAGTTCCCTCGTAATCTTTATAGTAGTCTTTTCCAGATCTTGTACCAGCAAAAGTCTCTTCTTCAAACTCAGGGGAATGAAGTACCATATTACAGGATTTAGTCTTTTTTCCCTTATTCTTCGTCTTATGCAGATTTTTATGAGCACTACAACAAAAATACCTTTTGATGACGGCTAAAAAGCGTCATTAATTGTAAACCATGATGCTTTTTTTCTCAGTCTAATAGTTATGAAATCGGGTGTTATAAATATTTTTAAAAGTGTTATAGATAATTCATCCAAAACTGTCATTAATAGGTTGAATTTCTGCTACGTTTTATTTTCAAAGCGTTATGGATAGTTATGAAAAACCGTTGTATATGGTCGTTGTATCACATTTATAACGCTCTATACTACATGACATTCCAAATGCTGCTCAATTCAATTCGAAAACAACCACTTTGAACCATATTCACAACAAAGCATTGAAATGTAATATAAAGTACCATTCTCCATTTCATTATCTCAAAATAGAGTATTTTATCTACCATTCTACATTTCTCCATTTCATTATATACATCTTCTCAAAATATATAGAGTATCCAATATAGAGTACACTTTAGCTACATCAAAACTATCGACATCAAAAATCTCACAAATACTATAGCGAAGAAGCACACTTATAATGCTTCAACTTGGTCACATGAAGACTGTCCATAGCACATGTACATATAGCAAAACCCTGAAAAAGAAAGCAAAATGCTGACGTTTAGAGTCTGTCAATTTTAGAGTCTATGATATATATCGAAAAACCGAGAGTATCAGAGAACTCTAATAAAAACCGAAACCGACAAATAAAGTAAAACATCTAGGCATGGCATAGTGGACGTAGTCCCAAAATCAACGATGCAGGCATGCTAATGGAGATGTCATTCCTGAAATAGAAATACTCCCAACTAATATATACCCGCATGTGATTTATATCGAAAAGCTCCCAACAAAAACACCCACAGTACCAAGTTAAATCCATCATGCATAATAGATACCCAACCAACAATTTTAATCCAAATAGCAAAACATCTCCTACAGCAAAGAAATCTTTCCCAACCTAACATGTATAATAGGGAAAACCTAAACCAACATCCCACAACAAGTATAGGAAGGAGAACCCAAGCAATAATTTATACAAGAAACCCAAACCAACAATGCATGCATCACAAATAATTCCAACAGCAGCTAGGTAACCCAAAACCGAAAATGATCCAACAGCAAGTATAGAATCGAACATGAACTAAAGATCATTCCCGCTTCACAAACAAAGACAATCGTAGGATCGTCAAGCCAAAATCGAACCCAACACGTATCAGTTGATCGAAACCCTTTTTATGTAGGGATCGAGATCCAACAACATCATCGACAAACAAAATAAACCCAAAAACTGAAATCAATTAAGAGTTTAGAATTTATACCCCAGAATTTGGTGTCGGAATCCGAAAGGAGCCTTCAGACTCGGCTCGCAGGCACGCACATCGCCTCATCGGGTCGCGGCTGCAACTGCGGAGAGGCTACATCATCGACACGAAGGTATCCTCATATCCGTGTCCAGTATCGACTCGTATAAATACGAGCGTATCTGCACCCAGAATGAACAACCCAACAGTACCAACATACAAACTACGACTAACGACAAGAAACAAAATAAGATATATAAGATGTCTCAGATAAGGATCAATCATCATCTGTTGTACTAGCGTGCCATAACACGTATAGGACACGTCCCGACACGGAGCCAGTGTATCCGATACGATCTGCAATGTTTTAGTTCATTTGGTCGAACGACCATCACCAAGAGTATCAGAGTACTCTAATAAATACCAAAACCGACAAATAAAGTAAAACATCCAGGCATGGCATAGTGGACGTAGTCCCAAAATCAGCGACGCATGCATGCTAATGGAGATGTTAATCCCAAAATAGAAATACTCCCAACTAATATATACCCGCATGTGATTTATATCGAAAAGCTCCCAACAAAAACACCCACAGTACCAAGGTAAACCCATCATGCATAATAGATACCCAACCAACAATTTTAATCCGAATAGCAAAATATCTCCTACAACAAAAAATCTTTCCCAACCCAACATGTATAATAAAAAAAACCTAAACCAACATCCCACAGCAAGTATAGGAAGGAGAACCCAATCAACAATTTATACAAGAAACCCAAACCAACAATACATGCATCACAAATAATTTCAACAACAGCTAGGTAACTCGAAACCGAAAATGATCCAACAGCAAGTAAAGAACCAAACATGATCTAAAGATCATTCGCGCTTCACAAACAAAGACAATCGTAGGATCGTCAAGCCAAAATTGAACCCAACACGTATCAGTCGATCGAAACCCTTTTTATGTAGGGATCGAGATCCAACAACATCATCGACAAACAAAATAAACCCAGAAACTGAAATCAATCAAGAGTTTAGAATTTATACCCCAGAATTTAGTGTCAAAATCCGAAGGGAGGCTTCGGACTCGGCTCGCAGGCACGCACTGCACCTCGCCGTGTCGCGGCTGCAACTGTGGAGAGGCTACATCATCGACACGAAGGTATCCTCACATCCGTGTCCAGTATCGACTCGTACAAACACGAGCGTATCTGCACCCAGAATGAACAACCCAACAGTACCAACATACAAACTACGACCAACGATAAAAAACGAAATGAAATATATAAGATGTCTCAGATAAGGATAAATCATCATCTGCTGTACTAGTATGCCATAACACGTATAGGACACGTCCTGACATGGAGCCAGTGTATCCAATACGATCTGTAACGCTTTGGTTCATTTGGTCGAACGAACATCACCAACAGTATTAGAGTACTCTAATAAAAACCGAAACCGATAAATAAAGTAAAACATCCAATCATGGCATAGTGGACGTAGTCCCAAAATCAACGATGCATGCATGCGAATGGAGATGTCAATCCCGAAATAGAAATACTCCCAACTAATATATACCCGCATGTGATTTATATCGAAAAGTTCCCAATAAAAACACCCACAGTACCAAGTTAAACCCATCATGCATAATAGATACCCAACCAACAATTTTAATCCAAATAGCAAAACATCTCCTACAGCAAAGAAATCTTTCCCAACCCAACATGTATAATAAGAAAAACCTAAACCAACATCCAACAGCAAGTATAGGAAGGAGAACCCAAGCAACAATTTATACAAGAAACCCAAACCAACAATATATGCATCACAAATAATTCCAACAGCAGCTAGGTAACCCGAAACCAAAAATGATCCAACAGTAAGTAAAGAACCGAACATGATCTAAAGATCATTCGCGCTTCACAAACAAAGACAATCGTAGGATCATCAAGCCAAAATCGAACCCAACACGTATCAGTCGATCGAAACCCTTTTTTATGTAGGGATCGAGATCCAACAACATCATCGACAAACAAAATAAATCCAAAAACTGAAATAAATCAAGAGTTTAGAATTTATATCCCAGAATTTAGTGTCAGAATTCGAAGGGAGGCTTCGGACTCGGCTCGCAGGAACGCACAGCACCTCGCCGGGTCGCGGCTGTGACTGTGGAGAGACTTCGGACTCGACTCCCCAAATGCAATTACACTCCCTTGAACAAGAACAAACAGAAAAAAAAATCAAAGAACACAAGCATTTGGTACTTATAATTATTTCATCGAACATGAAGCGCACATAGAACAATTCCCAACAAAATCTTTTTTTAGGGAAAAAAATCCAAATCCAAATCACTCACTTAATCAAGAGAAGTCAACGATGATGCAGCCCTTTTCGGATCATCGTCGACGTGGACGAAGACGTCGGGAAACCCTAAAAGAATCCTAATTTTGGAGAGATTGATGCATGTATGGTTGTCAAAAATTAGGAGATTTTACTAAAATCATGTCGAGGCAGTTTTAGGGCATAAAATAAGCAATGATCGAGATTTTAGGACAAATCGGTGGTGAAGGCTACGCCAGTGACAAGCTTCCCTCTGCGGTGGAGTCTGTATCCGAGGGAGGCGAGGAACGGGCTGAGGGAAGTTGGGGAGCGGGCTGAGGGGAGTTGGGAAGCGGGGAGTGGGCTGAGGGGAGTTAGGGAGCGGGAGGAGAAGGAAAAGGAGAATGAGAGAGGGTTTAGAATTTTTCTTAAGTGCGGGAGAATTACGGGGGAGTCGAGGTTTTGACTTAAATTTTTTTCTTTTTTTATAATGCTCGTATCGCTGGAGCACTATCAATAACATTTTTAATGTAAACCGTCATAGATTCTAGTCTTGCTGAACTTTAATGACGCTTCCACAGCAGCCGTCATGAAAACCACTTATCAAGCGTCATTAATAGGTCTTTTTGTTGTAGTGGAGGGACCTCAAATCCCAATCCGACAGAGGATTGAATTTGTATAGGAACTCGCATACCTTTACCATTGTTCAAGCCTTCTGCTTTTTGAAAGTCTTAGCCTATCTTTTTTATGAGATGGACTGATTGTTGACTGTACATGCAAATGGGTAGCGGACTTTCAATAGACGTTTCAACAGATGAAGAAGGAATGGAGACCTTAGTAGTCACAAGGGTGGGAATTTTCGATGCAGGAGGTAAAATTCCTACTGGAGCTTTCTCGTAGGCAGCAAAAACCTGTTGTGCCCTATATAAAGGGACACTGTTCATGGCTAACCAGTGCTGATGAGTAAGCTTTAGTTTGGTAGGAGGAGCCAAACTCGGAGGGCATATGTTCAGACCCCTTAGCCTATCTTTCAAAGGGATGTCATCCCACAGATGATCAGAATCATCATGATCTGGGGTAACAACATGAGAAATCATATTGCAGGTTTGACTTTTTAACCTTTCTTGGATTTTGAAATTTTACTTTCATACTCCATTTCAGGTTCTAAGTCAGGATGTACCCACATAATTTCACCATTTTTCAAGGTGAGAGGCAATAGTTCTTTACTTTGATCTCTGGCTGGTGGAAGATTCACAATCTTCATTATCGCCTTCGGAATCGGGACAATCCCATCAGGAATTTGCCGTAGAGGGAAACCTCCAAATTGAAAAGAAATTATGTTAGTTGTGACTGTATTCTCATCATTAGTTAAAGCGATAGCTTTAGCATTTATCAACTCTTGAATCTTCTTCTTCAAGACATAGCAAGCCTTAGTAGGATGATTTATGTATCTATGATAGATACAATATTTGGGATTATCAGTCAAATCTACCTCAATAGATCATTTTGGATCTGGAATCTGGAGTTTACCACGCTTCACGGGACATTGGAATATCCCAGGAATATTACTATCGTCGAAAGAGTATTCTTCTTTTGGTTTAGAAGACTCCGGACTACTTGGTATAGTTTTGTATTTTGAAAGGTTCACCACCAGGGTTTCTTTTCCTTTCCCATTACGATTACCAGAATTATTACCTGAAGAGGCTTTCTTTCCTTTATCTTCTAAGGTAAAGATCATCCCATGTTCACGAGCCAATCTACCATTGGTCTCAGCTGAAACTGTTGCTATAATAAATAAGTTCCAATCTGTGAATTGAGAGCCTGTAAAAACAGCGATGGTTGGTCGCAAATTTATTTTGCATGTATCAATTAATGCTGAATCAGGCATACCAGGAGGCATTTTCAAAGTAGCCTGTCGAAAACGTTCAATAAACGTTCAAGTATCCTCTTTCTCTTTTTGTTTAATTTCTATTAAGGCAGAGATATTCATGTCCATCCCTCCTTCATAGAAACGAGAGAGAAACATTGCTTTGAACTCGTCAAAAGATGATATGCAATTATTGGGTAGACTACGATACCAGTCATATGTTATACCCGTCAAACACCCAATGAAGACTCGGGAGAGAATAGCATCATTCTTCTATAGATGCACAGTCATAATATTAAAATAATTGATATATTGACTTGGAGAAGCCTTTCCATCAAATAATACCATAGATTGTGGCTTGAATTTAGGAGGAAAGGGCATATCATTCCAATAGAAAGGATAAGGTTGCTTGATCCCCAACTTCTGAAGCTAATCTTTGTGCTTAAGAACTTCAAATTGTGCTTTTAACTCCCGAACTGCTTGAATAGATTCACTAATTTGAGAGAGTATATTTGATTAAATAGTGGTTGGATGTACAGTAACTCCTACCGGAGGTGATACATCTTCTGGAATGAGAGGGTCAGGAGATGCAAAGTTTTGATTGATAACAGGCTCTTGACTCAGATTATTCAAAGGTATGTCAACCCCTTGACTATCTTGAGTTTGCACAGCTACCTGTATCGGGGTTATGACTGCCGATTGGACTGTTTGCTGAATCGTTATTGTAACACCCCAGAACCAGAATACTGGAGAGCGGGAGAATACATAGCCATCTACGTATATTGAAATAGAATCCACTTCGCTATACGGTCACGGCTGTCTAAATACATGAGGGTTTAACTATAAGCCATCAGTCTCTTATGGTCATGAACAAGTCTATTGTTTCAATCTCATGCAAGGAATAGCAGTTACAAGATGTGTAGAGCATCAAATATACAATAGTAAGGCGTCCCATACATTACATATTTGGATGATCATGAAGCTAGTCGTACAAAATGTGAAGACTAACAAGAGTTTCAGTCATACATGATCAACCCTAAGATTTGTCAATCATTGTACAGCCCGTAGGCAGACAATAAGTAAAGTACAATCGAGCTAACACGTGCTCGCCGGCTAAACGCCTCAAAAGAATATTTTTACAATAAAGTGGGAGAACAAAAGGAAAACCCACCCGTTGCCTTGGTTACGCCTGGTGGTCACGATCTGGCTGGAAGGTAGGGAGATCCTCTGGAGCTGCTCCGGTATCTGGCCATGCAAAACCAGCTGGGTCAGATCCCAGAAAGAGCAAGTGCTACAAGGAGGCTTCACTTAAGAACTAAAACCAGCAATTAGCATAAAACATAATAACATATTAAAAACTGGAGATATAGAAAAATTCATGAGGATATACGATGCGATAACCATGGGACTATTCAGATAGCCCGGCTACAACCCTTAAACCAAGCAAGGACCGGGGTTGTAACCCTTCATCTGAACGAAACTTAGTTTTCTACCATTTATCAATAAAATAAAGCACAAGCAATCAGGTCATGTTACAATCTTGTACAGGATCAGGATAAGACTAGGCTGGGTTAGACTCCATCCAATCAATCACGGTCAAGCAATGAGTACGGCGTGATACTTTAACTAACTAGGGTTATTACAAGCCTAGTTACTAGCAAGATGCAATGAGATATTCCTTTATCCACAAGCCCTGCAGACCATCCAGGTTATCCAGGTCAAATATCCGTTCATGAAGGGTGCAACACATGACAGTGTGATGGAAATGTGCCCTACTCATCAGCAGGCTACAAGTCCACTTGCGCGCTCAGATAACGGGATTGCCTGTAGCTGGAAAATCTTTTCATGACTAATGGATTATTCTAGTTATTAACCATAGTCACTTTTAATAGGTACCCCTAACTGTGGTACCCAGGGTTTCCCGTCCTAGACATGATGCAAGACAATACTGGTTTATTTGTAGAAACAAAATCGTCCATGGTGTCCAAGCCATTCATTCTTGTCATGTCGTGCTAGCCGTCGCAACATCATATCGAGGTATATCATGTCAGGGTTACCTATCGAGAGTGCGCCACAACGGGCCACTATCATGTCATGTTACTTGTCAAGAGTGCACCACGACGGGTCACTCTCATGTTCATGGAACATGTGCAGAATTTATATGGTACAAGCATTCTATCAAGGAACCCAAGCTACACAGAGGGTCATAAAACATGAGCATAAAATAACAACCCAACACAAGAAAGGGTGCAAGGGCTATGGAGAGAGAGCCATACAGCAAGAAAGGGGGTCTCATGCGGCTCGGAGAACAAGCTCAGACGGCTCCGAGAACACAGGCTCATGCAGCAAAGTGGATGAGGGTCATGCGACAATAGATAAGGGTCTCATACGACAATGGGAGAAAACGGGCATATGCGGCAGTGGAGGAACAAGCTCATGCAGCTCGGGGAACCAACGCCATACGGATGAGTGGAGATGGGCTCATGCGGCCACAGGGATTAGGTTTATACGGCCAGGGAGAATGATTTCATGCGGTCTGGAAGGGACGGGCTCATACATCCAGCACTTCCAAGAGCCATACGGCTCGAGGAGAACAGGGTCATACGGCAAGGTCAAGCTAATCCATGCGACAATGGAGGAAACGGGCATATACGGCAGTGGGGAACCAAAGACATGCGGCTAAGGAAAATAGGTTCATGCAGCTAAAAGTCGAGCAGAGCCATGCGGCTGAAGTCAACTCAAGCCATGTGGCTAAGGCTGCATGAAGACTGGAATGTCTATGCGGACGCAGGGGATTTGCCGCATGAAAAAGTCATGCAGTCAAGCACTGTTCTTCTTCTCCAACTTTTCCGAGAAGAAGAACCATGGAAGCCATGGCTTCCAAGCTCCAATAATCCTTCATCTAAGGTCAGAATCCGGACTTCCATAGGTCAAAATGGGGCAGAAATTTTTTTTCTACAACATGGAACCATCAAAACTGGAGAATAACAAGGTTTAATAGATCAAAACCAAAGAAATCCGAAAATACAACAAGCTTAGATTTACGTGAAATGAGCCATGAAAATTAAAAATGCTAAGTACTAAAGTGTCTTAGAATCTCGTGAGGAAGAAAATAGAATAACAAAAATCGAGTTCCTCCATGAAACAAGTTGCACTTGCCTAAACCTCTCCTGGTAGGTGAAGAGAGTTAATGGAAGAAGGAGAAGAAGTAAATATAGTGAATAAGGAGAGAGAAAGGGTTGGTGGCTTATAAAGGAAGAGAGTGGGTGGTAGGTGGGGTTGGTCCACATACAAAAAAAACCAAACCAAGCCGAACCAAGCAAACCGAACCGAACCAAGCAATGCAATGCCAAAATAAACCATACAATGAGACATGCAATATAAGTCAAAATACGTACACGTACACCAAAATACATAATACGAACTACGGGCGTTACAACTCTACCCACCTTAAAAAAATTCCGTCTTTGAAATTTAATCAAGAGGCTAGAGAGGCAAGAACAAGCTATACTAATCACAAGCAAGTTATAACTAGGCAATCAATCAAGTAATCATTCATGCAACCAAGGAAGCTTAGGGTGTAAGGCATAAGAAGGACATTATACCTTACGAGTCAAATAGGTCGGGATATCGTGATCGGATATCTCTTTACGTTCCCACGTTGACTCACCTAGAGAGTGATGACCCCAAGCAACATGGACTAAACTAATAGTCTTATTCTTGAGTATCTTCTCTCTTCGGTCCAATATGGATACGGGTCGCTCCTCATACGAAAGGTTGGTACCAACAACCAATTTCGAATGATCAAGGATATGACTTGGATCCGGGATATACCGTCGCAATTGGGATATATGGAAGACATCATGCACCTTACGCAACGACGGAGGAAGAGTAGGACGATAGGACACATCTCCTACTCACTCTAGAATGTCGGATGGCCCAATATACCTAGGACTGAGCTTTCTCCGTACGTCGAAACGAATGACGCCACGGGTAGGCGATATCCTGAGGAATATATGGTCGCCAACGAAAATTCAAGGGGACGTCGATGAGAATCGTCCCAATGTCGCTGGCGACCTTGTACAACTCGAAGATGATCTCTGACTTGTCTGACCACCTCAATAGTCCGGGTTACCATCTCGGGACCAATTATTTGCCTCTCGCAGATATCATCCCAAGCTAAAGAAGATCTGTACTTTCTACCATACAATGACTCGAACGGTGCTATCTGGATGATGGCTTGGAAATTATTGTTGTACGAGAACTCCACCAGGTGTAGATGATCCTCCCACGAACCACCGAAGTCGAGGGTACAAGACCTCAACATGTCTTCCAAGGTTCGTATGGTATGCTCTGACTGACCATCTGTCTGCGGATGATAAGCTGAACTGAACTGGAGGTGAGTTCCCAAACTCTCTTGCAGGCTGCGCCAAAAGTGTGACATAAATCTTGAATCTCTGTCCGAGGTGATACTGACTGGTACACCGTAAAATCTGATAATCTGCCTGTGGTACATTTCTGCTAGCTAAACCGTCGACTGACCAACTCTGAACGGAAAAAAGTAAGCCACTTTCGTGAGCCTGTCTATAATAACCCAAATAGTATCTCTTCCAGCTGGAGATCTAGGTAATCCAGTCACGAAATTCATGGTAATGTGCTCCCACTTTGTCACTACCACATTTCTAGTTGAGGGTATTTTTGTCATTTTTGAGGTTATTTGAATTTATTATAATTTATTTGAATTTATGGGAATTTTTAGGATTTATTTTGAATTATTTGAATGATGGTTGACTAGGTTGACTTTGACTAGCATTGACTTGGTAGGCTAACCTAGGAGCTAACCCTAGTTGTGTTTGGACTTGGTTAGGTCATGCAACCCTAGTTAGACTAGAGTTAACCTATGGTTTAGTCATTAAACTTAAGATTAGAATAGAAGGCTTTTAGTCACAAGTCATGACTTGTGGTTTTAAACCATAGATTTTAACTAAGCCCAGCCCATTAGCCACTAGCTAACCCTAACCCTAATTCACTCTATGGCCGGCCACCTAGCCTAGGGAATCCTACCCTATAAATACTCACTTCCATTAGGGCTAGCCTCTTTAGGAAAGTTTCATTTGGAAAGAGAGGTATGTATCAACTTCATTAATTCCTAGAAAATCTATATTAATTCCTTTTTCCCTCAAACAAATTGCAATAGGTTTTAATTTAGGTTTTCTTGTTATTGGTATATGTTATTCTCAGTTTCATAACAATTTGGTAAAGTTTGGGGAGCAAGGAGACACCCCCTCTTTGGAGATTTTTGAGGAGTAGTGACACCAATAGGTAAATCTCTAAAACTCTATGTTATATTCTATTATTATTGCATAATGACCTAGATCTAAGTGTCCCCTAGCTAACCCTAGATTTCTGTAGGATTTTGTGTCCTTTTTGTGTCCTAAATGGACATGTATCAGTCCCTACTGTAGGTGTTTGATGAAATGTCCCAAAGGGTATTTCGATTTAATTTTTAAAAGTTTCTAAAAAGGAAATTATATTTTAGTGTGGCTTACATGTTTCTGATTGACTGGGAGTAATTTGGTGTCGTATCGTGTCGGTTTGGATACGTGCACACGCGGGTGCATACACGCGCGCGAGCAGTGTGCGTGTCCTGCTACTCGGGGCCAAGTGCTCACTGGGTAGGACACGGGGACACATGTAACTTCATGGACACATTGGGGCAGTGTCTGACACGACACTCCCCAAGTGGCACGACCCCTCGTGTCGTGTCGAGGGAACACGAGACACTGCACTGATTTTACACGGACTGTTCAGTCGAGTTTTTTTTGCACTGATACGCTCTGTTTGACACGACACAGGGACACGCCGACCCAAATCAGGGTGACACGTAGGTAGACCTATCCTAGACGAACCTAGGTTGGTGAACATGAGGCCTGGTTTGGCCTGTGTCGGGTGCACGACACGCGTGCACTTGTGCACGAGGCTGTACTAGAAATTCAGTGTCCAGTGCTATTTTGGGATTCTGTTGATTTGGACACGTTTATGTCATTGTGATGGACATGTGTTGGACCCTGGGACACACTTGCATCATGTAATTGAATTACCAACCATTATTTTACATTTTAACATGTTTTATATATCAAATTCTCATTTACCCTATTTTGTGAACTAATACATAATATTCAGTATTTCAGTTTACTTCCAGCTTTTTAATTCGAAATTTGGCAGTTGATTTAACCTAATTAATACTGTTGTTATCACTGTTTAAGTCCCTAATGTTGTTCTCCTACATGTAATCTACTTGTATGTCGATTTTGGGTAATTTTGGTTGGGAATTGGTTTCGAAATGGGATTGTTTCAAAATCTGAGAATATAGTGTTGTGGTTCTTCAAAAACTGAGAATATAGTATTGTGGTTTTTCAAAAATCTGAGATTGTTTAGGACTGAAAAACTGAAATGGAATTGGGTTGAATGAATGGGGAATTGAAGTGTTAAACTGAAAACTATTTTGTAAATGAAATTGGTTTCCTTTCCTTTTCCTGTTTGCTCAACTTACACACAGTCATACCCCCACCTGAGAACTCTCTCACCCTTCACTATTCACACTCACCCACATGCACATGACACCCACACTGTTTTCCTCATTGCTAACACACACACATGTTATATTACACCCTCTCATGTCTACACACACACATTCCTTCCCTCTCTCTATATACACATGTATGTATATATATTATATGTGAATATCTATATATGTATGTAATGTATATATATAAAGTTAATGTATATAAAATGTAGGTAGCCTACATATATATATATATATATATATATATATATATATATATATATATATATATATATATATATATATATATATATATATATATATATATTTATATATATATATATATATATATATATATATATATATATATATATATATATATATATATATATATATGATGTAATGTATGTAAAATATGCATATATATATCTATGTAATATTGAATGCCTAATGTAATGTATTTAAATATATATGTATATTGATAAATAAGTTAGACATGTTTGAATGTATGCTAGTTATATAGTATATAGCTATATTGTGATATTGTGATATAGTTGGGATAGGCTTGGTTCAGGCTTGCATAGCCTTGTAGTGGTGTGTACTAGCTAGTATAGGCTTGTGTGACCTAGTATAGACTAATGTATACTAGTTAGACCAATTTAGACTTGTTAGACCTAGTTTGACCATAGTTGACCTAGTTTGACTTCTAGGGTTGACCAGAGTTGACCAAGAGTTAACTTTGGCCTAGATTAACCTAGATTCATTTAGAATGCATTGAATTGCATCTTGTTATCATTTTAGACTTGTTGTGACTTGTGCTGTTCTGATTAGGAGCCAGACACCTCTCCTCGGACAGTACATTTCATCCGGACACTTAGATACCAGGCGAGTACATTCTTTGATCATTTCATATCCTGTTTAGAAAAAAATTTCTACTTTAAATTACTGTACTTGATACTGTCACATTGGTCACACGGATTCGTACTATATGGATCCCTTCTTGAGATATTATCCTTTAGGAGCATCGGGTACTACATGTTCTATGCGTTTCACTTACATTGTGTATCACTATGCTTCATGGTTCATTGATCACTTGTGACATGTACTCTCATGATCATAGAGTCTTCTTGAATCTCCTATTTATGGGCATTCCTAGAATCACCTATTTATGGGCATCCATGTATCACCCCTTGTGGGCTATTGCATGGAATCATAACATAACCTGGCTGGATCCTTGTGTATTGATTGGGCGTACGGGGGAGTAGAAGTAGACATGTGAATATTATCCAAGTAGTGTAGCATCAGAATCTTTTCGTAGTGTAGCATCAGAATCTCCTATGCCATTTACATATCTATATTATACTCTGACTCACTAGCCACTATTAGTTCTCTATTATATAGTAGATATTTCTATTACAGTTCTCTCTCTCTGTTTACATACTCATTTCTTTCAGTACCTGTATCTTACTTTAATGCATGATTATATTTTCTAACCTGCTATGAACTGTTGAGATGTATTGTGCTCGCTTCTGTCCTGACTGGACCTGTTAAAAATATTAACGAGGATGAGGAGGAGGCCTGTGTGGATACCTTCTACGGGGCCGCCCTAGACGACACTTGTGAGCTGGACCCTCAGGATGACCCAGCTCTAGCTGATGACATCACCCATACTGCCTAGACTAGTTTACTTAGGCTTTATCTTACTTTGTTGTCTTGAGACTAGTTCAGTCAGGCTTTATTTCTGTCTTTGAGATCTGGGTTGTATATATTCTTTCATATTCAGTAGCTGAGACTTGTATTCTGGATATTTGCTGAGATATTATCTTAGACTATTTGATCATCTGTATTTCCTTTGAGTTCTATATCATATCGTGCTTCTTCTTTCTTAGTTGTGATTGAGTTTACTTACTGCTATGTCACCCTCATTCGGGAAGTATAAACTGTTATCATTATATTGGTAGATGTTGTGACCTAGGACAGCGTTCTACCGTCGACACTGCGGCGTAGGCTGGACGTACCCACGTCTCGTGCCCTTACTCTAGGGTACGGGTCGTGACACATTTTTTGTGGTGTCCCATGCAGGTCTAGACTAGAAGTACAGTAGTATTCGAACCAGAGTATCACTACAGCCTGCAGCAGGATATAGGACATTAGTTTTTAAGGTACTCAATCACATTAGAAAAAACTCTTTTATTGCCATCTAAATCCTTAATGTCAACTGATTCTTTTGAATTTTAACTATCCGTCTTTGTTATATCGTCTTTGTTATATCGCTTCAGGATGGTGGAGATGCGGTCGCAGCGTACCATTCATGGGGATGCTGTAGAGGGGTCTGCTACCTCTCAGCCAGTTCAGCAGAGATAGGAGACTGCAGCTCCTGCCACCTCTGTTCGTATTGAGGCTCCAGCAGCAGCAGGGGGTATGCCTCCACCGACTTGGAGGCAGGACCCAGTCATCTCAGAGGTGCCTTTCCAGCAGCCGCCGCCTACAGGATACGTGGATGCGACGCAGAAGTTTGCCTACTTCCAGCAGTTTATGGAGGTACAGCAGACCCGGCAGGCCAGGAGCATGGAGTTGGCCATTACGACAGTCGCAGCTCGACCAGCAGTCCAGCAGCCGAGGACACCTGGGATAGAGTAGTTCCAGAAGATGAGCCCCAGAGACTTCCTGGGGACAGAGGGGATTCTATATGTTGATGAGTGGATCGAGCGTATAGAGGAGATCTTTCGCCTAGCCCGGATACCAGCAGATCTCCAAATAGAAGCAGCAGCTAGCCGGATGCGAGATCTTGCTCGCACCTGGTATCAGTCAGACCCCAGGGTGGGGGTAGCTGGACAGACCTGGGAGGAGTTCAAGGGCTTCTTCAAGAAGAAGTTCTTTCCAGATTCGGCGTTTCGAGCCTTGGAGTCGCAGTTCGAGAGCTTAGTTCATGGGAGCCTGTCAGTGGAGGAGTACACTGGAGAGTTCGACCGCCTCGGCAGATTCGTAGAGGGCTTGAGCGAGACGGCGAAGGCCCAGAGGTTCCGGAAGGGTCTAGTCAAGGAGGTCAAGTCCTTGACCAAGGGCAACAGGGATGCCACTTTTGATGAGATATTGACGGGAGCCTTATTGGCTGAGGACTCAAGAGGGGGCGAGACCCAGTTGGGGACAGCAGCAGCGGAGGCCAGGCCAAGAGGCCTCACTTTCAATACCAGCAGCCGAGGCAGTTCCAGTCGTAGCTGATCCAGCAGAGGCCAGTTCTCCAGCAGCAGCAGCCAAGACAGCACCAGCAGGGCCAGAGACAGGTTATCACTTGTGCTTATTACAAGAAGCCCAGACATGTCTTCAATGAATGCCGGAAGAGGCTGGGCCGGTGCCTAGTGTGTGGTTCAGTAGACCACCAGATGAGGGAGCATCGTATGGGACGAGCAGCACAAGGAGCAGCAGTCAGAGCTCCAGCAGGCCAGCAGAGGGGACCAGTCCTGCCGACCCAACAGCAGAGGTTCGTCCAGTACCAACAGTAGGCCAGGGGAGGCCAGCTGGGGCGAGCCTTCGCCATGGCGGCCGAGGATTCAGAGGCGATAGAAGAGCTGATTGTAGCTTCGATTCTTCTCGACTCCAGTCCAGCTTTTGCATTATTCGGTTCCGGTGCGTCGCATAGCTTCATATCAGTATCATTTGCGATTAAACACGGTATTATAGCTGATTCGTTGCCTAGGACTTACAAGATCACGACCGGGGGTGGCATTATCCTCGTGAGTGATGTTTGTAAGGGTCGAAGTGTTGTTTTGGCAGGCCGTGAGTTGGAGGTGAGCCTGCTCGTAATGTCATTGCCGAACTACGATATAGTACTCGGTATGGATTGGTTGAGCAGGCACCACGCCAGCATTGATTGTAGAAGGGTTAGAGTTCTCTTCAGAGCACTGGGGGAGCCAGAGTTTGAGTACTCCAGACGTCAGGCGGAGCAGAGCAGCGAAGTCTTCTGCGGAGTCTCGGTTGAGGAGCAGACGATTCCACACCCCTTGATAGCAGAGTATATAGATGTTTTTCCAGAGGAGTTGCCTGGATTGCCACCGGACAGAGACATTGAGTTCTCGATAGACTTGGTTCCAGGAGCGGAACCCATCTCTCAGCATGTCTTTCGGGTGAACAATAGTGAGTTGGTGGAGCTGAAGAAGCAGGTGGATGAGCTGCAGGACAAGGGCTTCATCCGTTCGAGTTCGTCACCATGGGGTGCACCAGTGTTGTTTGTGCCGGAGAAGGATGGGTCAGTACGGATGTGTATTGACTACAGGGCACTCAACAACCTTACGATCAAGAATAAATACCCACTGTCGCGGATCGATGATCTTTTTGACCAGTTGAGCGGAGCTCGGATATTTTCCAAGATTGATCTGAGATTGGGATATCACCAGGTGAAGGTGAAAGGGGAGGATATTCCCAAGACCGCTTTCAGGACGCGGTATGGGCAGTTTAAGTTTTTGGTTATGCCGTTTGGGCTAACTAATGCACCAGCAGTGTTTATGAACCTAATGAACAAGGTGTTCCACCAGTACCTGGATCAGTTTATGGTGGTGTTCATTGACGACATCTTGGTATATTCCAAGACCGGGGAGGAGCACGAGGAGCATTTGAGGATCGTGCTGGAGACTCTCAGGAAGAAGAAGCTTTATGGGAAGCTCTCTAAGTGTGAGTTCTTCTTGGGCCGAGTTGACTTTTTGGGGCATGTAGTGACTGGAGATGGAATCTCAGTTGACCCCAAGAAGATTGTAGCAGTTGAGGCATGGGCAGCGCCGACTTCAGAGGCAGAGATCAGGAGCTTCCTGGGGCTGACAGGATATTATCGAAGATTTGTGCAGGATTTCTTCCAGGTTGCAGAGCCGTTGACTCGGTTAACCCGGAAGGATGCTGAGTATGTTTGGTCAGAGGAGTGCCAGGCAGCTTTTGATGAGTTAAAGAAGCGGCTTACGACAACTCCGATTCTGACATTGACTTCAGGATCAGGGGGATTCACTATTTATAGCGACGCTTCAGGGAAGGGGCTGGGTTGTGTCTTACAACAGCATGGGAAGGTGATTGCCTATGCTTCCAGGCAATTATGTTCTCATAAGAATAACTACCATACCCACGACCTGGAGCTTACAGCAGTGATTTTTGCTCTGAAATTGTGGAAGCACTATCTGTATGGAGAGAGGGTAGAGATTTTTACAGATTACAAGAGTTTAAAGTATGTGTTCACTCAGAAGGAGCTGAACATGAGACAGCGCAGATGGCTAGAGTTGATGAAGGACTTTGACATCCTACTTCAGTATCACCCAGGAAAGGCCAACATGGTTGCCGATGCCTTGAGTAGGTATCCGACAGTCATGTGTTTGACTATGGATCGGCACTTGCTTGTAGATTTGGAGAGCCTTGGGATTGAGGTGATCGTGTCCGGAGTACAGATGCAGATATGGGGCATGCAGATTCAGTCGAACTTGGTGGAGAGGATCAAGGCGACACAGTTTGAGGATGTTGCTCTGTGGTGTCTCTGAGAGCAGGTTTGGGCAGGATTGGTGGATGGCGAGTTTTCTTTTGCAGAGGATGGTACTTTGAAGCACGGTTCCAGGTTATGTGTGCCCAGCAGAGATCTCAGGGAGCAGGTTTTGTAAGAGGCCCACAGATCTCAGTACTCTATACACCCTGGTACCAACAAGATGTACCGAGATCTGAGGGAGCATGTTTGGTGGTCCAGGATGAAGTGGGAGGTAGCTCGCTTCGTAGATATGTGCTTGGTCTGTCAGCAGGTCAAGGCAGAAAGACAGAGGCCCGGTAGATTGTTGCAGCCGCTGTCCATTCCCGAGTGGAAATGGGAGCATATCACCATAGATTTCGTATCTAGATTGCCGCGTACACTAGAAGAGAAAGACGCAATTTGGGTCATCGTTGACAGGTTGACCAAATCTGCCCACTTCTTGCCATTCAAGGTGGGTACGTCTACGGATAGGCTTACAAAGATATATATGCGACAGATAGTCAGGATTCATGGGGTTCCGGTCAGCATCGTCTCAGATTGGGATAGTCGCTTTACTTTCCATTTCTGGAGGAGTCTGCAGACCAGCTTGGGCACTCAGCTCAAGTTTAGTAATGCATACCACCCCCAGACGGACGGACAGTCAGAGAGGACTATTTAGACACTTGAGGATATGCTGCAGACGTGTGTCCGGGACTTTGGAGGTTCCTGGGAGGATCATCTACATTTGGTTGAGTTTGCTTAGAATAATAGTTTCCAGGCCAGCATTGAGATGTCACCTTTCGAGGCTCTGTACGGGCATAGGTGTCGTACACCCTTATCTTGGGATGATGTTGGTGAGCGAGCTTTACTGGGACCAGAGATGGTTGTTGACGTAGCCAAGAAGGTGAAGCTCATCAGGGACAGACTTCGCATAGCACAGGACAGACATCGGCACTGGGCCAATAGCCACCGAAGGCCGTTGGATTTTGAGGTACAGATTAGAGTAGGATTAGATTTAGGTTTATTTGTTCGTGATTTGGATCATATTTGATTATTTAATAATTAAGACCTTGTTTGTGATTAGGTTGGAGACCAGATTTTCTTGAGGATATCTCTGACTCGTGGTACGATACGTTTTAGTGGAGGCAGGAAGCTTAGCCCGCGCTTCATCGGCCCTTTCGTTATCAGCGGGAGAGTCGGTGACGTGGCATACAGGCTAGACTTGCCACCTGCACTAGTGGGGGTCCACAACGTATTCCATGTATCACATTTGAGACGGTACGTGGCTGATCCTAGCCATGTGCTCGATCATTCGGAGATTGAGGTTGGTCATTCTCTCAGCTATCCAGAGCAGCCAGTGGAGATACTGGATCGACGGGAGAAGGTTCTGAGGAACCAGGTGATACCCTTGGTACGCATTGCATGGAGGCATCATTCCTAGAAGAGTCTATCTAGGAGCGAGAGGATGATATGCGCGAGCGTTACCCATATCTTTTTGGACCGTGAGGTATACTTTCTATCCTTATCATCAGTTGTATTTTGCCTTTTAATTTCGAGGACGAAATTCTTTTAAGGAGGGTAGATTTGTCACTACCACATTTCTAGTTGAGGGTATTTTTGTCATTTTTGAGGTTATTTGAATTTATTATAATTTATTTGAATTTATGGGAATTTTAAGGATTTATATTGGAATTATTTGAATGATGGTTGACTAGGTTGACTTTGACTAGCATTGACTTGGTAGGCTAACCTAGGAGCTAACCCTAGTTGTGTTTGGACTTGGTTAGGTCATGCAACCCTAGTTAGACTAGAGTTAACCTATGGTTTAGTCATTAAACTCAAGATTAGAATAGAAGGCTTTTAGTCACAAGTCATGACTTGTGGTTTTGAACCATAGATTTTAACTAAGCCTAACCCATTAGCCACTAGCTAACCCTAACCCTAATTCACTCTATGGCCGGCCACCTAGCCTAGGGAATCCCACCCTATAAATACTCTCTTCCATTAGGGCTAGCCTCTTTAGGAAAGTTTTATTTGGAAAGAGAGGTATGTACCAACTTCATTAATTCCTAGAAAATCTATATTAATTCTTTTTTCCCTCAAACAAATTGCAATAGGTTTTAATTTAGGTTTTCTTGCTGTTGGTATATGTTATTCTCAGTTTCATAGCAATTTGGTGAAGTTTGGGGAGCAAGAAGACACCCCCTCTTTGGAGCTTTTTGAGGAGTTGTGACACCAATAGGTAAATCTCTAAAACTCTATATTATGTGCTGTTATTATTGAATAATGACCTAGATCTAAGTGTTTCCTAGCTAACCCTAGATTTCTGTAGGATTTTGTGTCCTTTTCGTGTCCTAAATAGACACGTATCAGTCCCTACTGTAGGTGTTTGATGAAATGCCCCAAAGGGCATTTCGATTTAATTTTTAGAAAGTTTCTAAATAGAAAATTATATTTTAGTGTGGCTTACATGTTTTTGATGGACTAGGAGTGATTTGGTGTCGTATCGTGTCGGTTTGGACATGTGCACACGCGGGTGCACACACGCGCGCGAGCAGTGTGCGTATCCTGCTACTCGGGGCCAAGTGCTCACTGGGTAGGACACGGGGACACGTGTAACTTCATAGACACGTTAGGGCAGTGTCTGACACAACACTCCCCAAGTGGCACGACCCCTCATGTCGTGTCGAGGGAACACGAGACACTGTACTATTTTTACACTGACTGTTCAGTCGGGTTTTTTGTGCACTGATACGCTCTGTTTGACACGACACAGGGACACGCCGACCCAAATCAGGGTGACACATAGATAGACCTATCCTAGGCGAACCTAGGTTGGTGAATACGAGGCCTGGTTTGGCCTGTGTCCGGTGCACGACATACGTGCACTTGTCCACGAGGCTGTACTAGAAATTCAGTGTCCAGTGCTATTTTGGGATTCTCTTGATTTGGACACGTTTGTGTCATTATGATGGACACGTGTTGGACCCTGGGACACACTTGCATCATGTAATTGAATTACCAACCATTATTTTACATTTTAACATGTTTTATATATCAAATTCTCCTTTACCCTATTTTGTGAACTGATACATAATATTCAGTATTTCAGTTTACTTCCAGCTTTTTAATTCGAACTTTAGCCATTGATTTAACGTAATTAATATTGTTGTTATCACTGTTTAAGTCCCTAATGTTGTTCTCCTACATGTAATCTACTTGTATGTCAATTTTGGGTGATTTTGGTTGGGAATTGGTTTCGAAATGGGATTGTTTCAAAATCTAAGAATATAGTGTTGTGGTTCTTCAAAAACTGAGAATATAGTGTTCTAGTTTTTCAAAAATCTGAGATTGTTTGGGACTGAAAAACTGAAATAGAATTGGGTTGAATGAATGGGGAATTGAAGTGTTAAACTGAAAACTGTTTTGTAAATGAAATTGGTTTCCTTTCCTTTTCCTGTTTGTTCAACTTACACACAGTCACACCCCCACCTGAGAACTCTCTCACCCTTCACTGTTCATACTCACCCACATGCACATGACACCCACACTGTTTCCCTCATTGCTTACACACACACATGTTATATTACACCCTCTCATGTCTACACACACATGCCTTCCCTTTCTCTATATACACATGTATGCATATATATTATATGTGAATATCTATATATGTATGTAATGTATATATGTAAAGTTAATATATATACAATGTAGGTAGCCTACATATATATGTATATTATATATATATGATGTAATGTATGTAAAATATGAATATGTATATCTATGTAATATTGAATGCCTAATGTAATGTATCTAAATATATATGTATTGATAAATAAGTTAGACATATTTGAATGTATGCTAGTTATATAGCATATAGCTATATTGTGATATTGTGATATAGTTGGGATAGGCTTGGTTCAGGCTTACATAGCCTTGTAGTAGTGTGTACTAGCTAGTATAGGCTTGTGTGACCTAGTATAGACTAATGTATACTAGTTAGACCAATTTAGACTTGTTAGACCTAGTTTGACCATAGTTGACCTAGTTTGACTTCTAGGGTTGACCAGAGTTGACCAAGAGTTGACTTTGGCCTAGATTGACCTAGATTCATTTAGAATGCATTGAATTGCATCTTGTTATCATTTTAGACTTGTTGTGACATGTGCTGTTCTGATTAGGAGCCAGACACCTCTCCTCGGACATTACATTTCATCCGGACACTCAGATACCGGGCGAGTACATTCTCTGATCATTTTATATCCTGTTTAGAATTATTTTCCTGCTTTAAATTATTGTACTTGATAATGTCACATTGGTCACACGGATTAGTACTATATGGATCCCTTCTTGAGATATTATCCTTTAGGAGCATCGGGTACTACATGTTCTGTGCGTTTCACTTACATTGTGTATCACTATGCTTCATAGTTCATTGATCACTTGTGACATGTACTCTCATGATCACAGAGTCTCCTTGAATCTCCCATTTATGAGCATTCCTAGAATCACCCATTTATGGGCATCCATGTATCACCCCTTGTAGGCCATTGCATGGAATCATAACATAACCTGGCTGGATCCTTGTATATTGATTGGAGGTACGGGAGAGTAGAAGTAGACATGTGAATATTATCCAAGTAGTGTAGCATCAGAATCTTTCCGTAGTATAGCATCAGAATCTCCTATTCCATTTACATGTCTATATTATACTCTGACTCACTAGCCACTGTTAGTTCTCTATTATATAGTAGATATTTCTATTACAGTTCTCTCTCTCTGTTTACATGCTATATTTCTTTCAGTACCTGTATCTTACTTTACTGCATGATTATATTTTCTAACCTGCTATGAACTGTTGAGATGTAATGTGCTCGCTCCTGTCCTGACTGGACCTGTTAAAAATATTACAGAGGACGAGGAGGAGGCCTATGTTGATACCTTCTACGGGGTAGCCCTAGACGACACTTGTGAGCTGGACCCTCAGGAGGACCCTGCTCTAGCTGATGACATCACCCCTACTGCCTAGACTAGCTTAGTTAGGCTTTATCTTACTTTGTTGTCTTGAGACTAGTTCAGTCAGGCTTTATTTCTGTCTTTGAGATCTGGGTTGTATATATTCTTTCATATTCAGTAGCTGAGACTTGTATTCTGGATATTTGCTGAGATGTTATCTTAGACTATTTGATCATCTGTATTTCCTTTGAGTTCTATATCATATCGTGCTTCTTCTTTCTTAGTTGTGATTGAGTTTACTTACTGCTATGTCACCCCCATTCGGGGAGTATAAACTGTTATCATTATATTGTTAGATGTTGTGACCTAGGACAGCGTTCTACTGCCGACACTGCGGCGTAGGCTGGACGTACCCACGTCTCATACCCTTACTCTAGGGTGCGGGTCGTGACACACTTCCACTCTAGAATCGGCAAGGGCTGAAGAAGTCCAGCCGGTCTCTGATGCTCAGCCTTAACTTGTTGGTAAACCAAACATCAAGAGACAAATCGGGCTATCTCCTTCTTTATGCCATTCCACCAAAAGTGCTGATGGATATCACGGTACATCTTCGTACCACCCGGATGAATCGAATATCGAGAACTGTAAGCTTCTGCCATGATCTTATGTCTGATATCTCCACTGGATACACAAAGACGCTTCCTATTTTGAAGTATACCGTCCTCATGGATACGTAACTCTGGTCTTCATCCTGCTACACATTCTGTCCTGAGTCGCTGAAGCTTGGAATCTGTTGACTGTGCCATCCGAATCCTCTCGCCTATAGTGGACTGAACTTACATGTTGGCCATCAATGCCACATTGGTAGGAAGGACAACCTCTATACCCATCTTCTAAAGATCTGCTAACAACTCTGGTTACGATGTTAGACAATAAACTCCGACTCTTCTGCTCAATGCATCTGCAACGACGTTGGCCTTCCCAGGATGATACTGCAGGTTGATGTCATAATCCATAAGTAGCTCTAGCCACCTCCTCTGACACATGTTAAGATCCTTCTGAGTAAACACATACTTCAGGCACTTATGGTCGGTAAAAATCTCTACCCGGTCTCCATACAAATAATGTCTCTAAAGCTTAAGTGCAAACACTACTGCTGCCAACTCCAAGTCATGGGTTGGATAATTCTTTTCATGATCACGAAGTTGACGTGACGCATAAGCTATTACCTTCCCATGCTGTATCAAAACACATCCTAAACCTCTGCCTGAAGTATCACAATATAGTGGGAATCCTCCGGTCCCATCTAGAAGCGTGAGAATGGGAGCGGTCATCAAACCTCGCTTCAACTTCTCAAAAAAATCCTGACACTCTACGGTTCAAGCGAACTGCACATCCTTGCGGATCAACTGGGTCAATGGCGCTAAAATCCGAGCAAAGTCTGAAACAAATCGCCGGTAGTAGCCGACCAAGCCAAAAAAACTGTAAACTTCTGCAACTGTGCTAGGTACTGGCCACGTCTCGATAGCCACGATCTTCTGGGGATCCACTTCTACTCCTCCTCTGGTGATGATATGACCCAAGTATGAAATACGATCGAGCCAGAACTCGCATTTACTAAATTTTGCGTACAACTGGTGCTCTCTGAGAATCCGGAGGACAACTCTGAGATGCTGCTCATGCTCTGCTTCACTCTTGCTGTAGACCAGGATGTCGTCTATGAACACAATCATGAACTGGTCCAAATAAGGCATGAAGATAAGATTTATGAGGTTCATGAATACAGCCAACGCATTGGTTGCTCCAAATGGCATAACCAGGAACTCTTAATGCCCATATCTAGATCTGAAAGCTGTTTTCAGGATGTCCTGCTCTCTGACTCTGATCTGATGGTATCCTGACTGCAAGTCAATCTTTAAGAATACTGCTGCCCCCTTGAGTTGATCAAACAAGTCATCTATCCTCGGAAGAGGGTATCTGTTCTTGATTGTCACTGAGTTCAAGGTACAATAATTTACACATAATCTGGACGTACCATCCTTTTTTTGACAAGAAACATCGGAGCTCCCCAAGGCGATCCACTTGCACGAATGAATCCCTTGGTCCTGAGTTCTTCAATCATCTTGTACAATATCTTTATCTCTGACAGCGCTATCCTGTAGACTCTTTCCGACACTGGGGCTGTCCCTGGGATCAAGTCGATAGTAAACTCGATCTCTCGCTCTGGCGGTATTCCTAGAAGCTCTTCTGGAAAAACATCTAGAAATTCCTCAACTATCCGGGATAACTGCACTGCTTCTACTGCCATCCGCAATACTGGAGGAGAAGGTTCAACTTCGCCTCGGGAAAAGGAAAACTTTGGCTCGCCTGGAATGCTAAAAACAACCCTGCCAACATGGCAGTCTATCCTAGCATACTGGTTCCTTAACCAATCCATCCCTAAGACCACATCATAATCGGCCATCGGGAACTCTATCAATCTAGCGGGAACTCTCTACCGCTAACCACGATCTGACACGAGGAAAATACTCTATCTACTCCCACAGGACCGTTACCAGTAAGTATATTGAACCTTACTGATAATGACTCGGGCTCCAGTCCTATCCGTGTCGTGAATCGTGCAGACATGAATGAATGCGATGCACCACAGTCTAAATAACGCTGATACTGGAAAGGAGTTGACGAGAATAGTACATGCCACTACCTCACCTGGTGCCAGTCCTTCTTCTACGGTCATCGCCATTGCCTGACCATGTCCTCTGGGTGCGGGTCCCCTCTGCTGAAGACCTCTCTGTCTGCTCTAAACCAGGGCTTGGGCTTGTGCATACTGCTGGAGGGATTGAGGCGGCAAGGGCCTCGAAAACTGTTGCTACTGCTGGACTGGTGCTGGTCCTCCCACCGAAGGACTAGTAAAGTTGGACGATGATAAACTACCCCTATTCGGGCAGGATCCTATCTTGTGATCCGCTGCCCCATAAGCCAGGCACAATTCCTGTGCCCTGCGATATTTTGCTACCACATGTCCTGGCTTTCCGTAATATGAATATCCTACTGCGGAAGAGTGCTTCTGCTGCTGGGAAAATACTAGGGTCGAATGCTGAATCGACGTCACTGAGGTCGCCCGCCTCGGAGTTTCAATTGTCAAAGCCCTAGCTGCCGGAGCTGGTACTGAAGACTGATTCATGTGGCCATGAGATCGCTTCCGACCTCCGGTCCTGTCCTGTCCTCAATCCTCCGGAAGGTATACTCGTGCCTCCTGGCTGCTCTCAATACCACATCAAAAGTCTGATGCTCAAACTACTCCACTGCCAATAAAATCTCTAGATGGAGCCCGTGCTGAAACCGCTGGGCTCTGTCGAACTCGGTCGCTACCAAGGTGGGAGCAAATCGAATAAGTCTCGAAAACTCGACCGCATATCCGTCGACCGTCCTGTCCATCTGCTTCAGATTGGTGTACCTCGTCTTTCGATCGTACCGAGCTACAGCATCAAAGTACTTGGTCTGGAATCTCTCACGAAATACTGTCCATACAACAGATGCCACTAATCCAACGGCTTGCATCGCCCACCAGCTGTGAGCAAGATCTAATAACTGTGGGCGTACTACCGCCACCTTTTTGTTCTCTGGCGTCTTCGTCGCTTCTAGAATCACTTCTGTATCCTGTAGCCAAGCATCTACGACAATAGCATCCTCGCTGCCGTCAAAGACAGGAGGGTTCAAACGCTTAAAGCCGTTGGCTGCCTGGTTCCCTTGATGACCGCCTCTGTTCAGAGCATCTTGTACTGCCTGGTACAGGGCGTCAAAAGCTTTTAGTTTGTCATCCAATCTTAAGTGTTTACAGAAAGACCTAAACCTTGTACAGACTCAAAAATATGCAGTGTAGGAAGCCGTCTACGCAAGAAGCATCGATCTTTACTTCAGTCTTCAAGGCTATGGATGGAAAACTTGCATGGACAGACTTTATGTAGTAGAGTTTCTGAAAAGATATCAATCTGAAAACAGAGAAAACTAAACTACGAAGATGCTGTTAATATTATCAAAATAATAATGTGCCAACAATCTCCCCCATTTTGATAATTGACAAAATAGAGATAGCATCAGGAGTGACTCCCCCGTAGGTAGACAACTCCCCCTCAATACGTTTTCTTCCCCTTTGTCACTTAGTCAAAGATGGGAAAAATGATAAAAAAATAGCATAAATATGGAGCACAGTATCATAGACAAAAGCATGTATTGATAGATAAAGTTGAAAATTAAATACATGCAGGATACCCATAACATACTTCATGAGACCAAATTAAAAACTCTCCTCTACCAGAGTTAGCAAGACAATAAAAAGCAGATAACAAGTCCCCGTAGGACTGCAAACAACAAGTAACAACCAACCGCTGGTCCCCGAAGGACCTCAAAAGACAGAAAAAAAAGACACAAACACAAACAAACTAAAACAACCATTTATTCGATACCACCATCAAAAGGAAGCAACCCCTACTCGTCAGCCGGATCATCCCCACCATCCTGAGCCTGGTGGAAAGCGCTAAAAGGATCAATGTCGTCCGGGTACATGAAACCATAGGCATTGGAAACAAAAAAGCGGGAGGCCTGGTACATTAGATCCTGAAGATTCAGATCCAGAAATGCATCCCGGTCCTGAAGGGTACGCTGAATGAAATAGGACTGGTCATGGAAGCGGGACTGAATCAGAGTACCAAGGCCACGAGTGTTGGCTCGCATCTGCTCCTCTGCCTGAGCCATACGCATATCGAAATGCTGCTGAGTCAGTGGCATGTAGCGGCCGGAGGCAGGAGGAGTAGAAGCGGGTGCGACATGAGGAGTAGAAGCGGGTGCGGCAGGAGCAGAAGCTGGCAGCTCTTGGGAGGAGGAGGCACGGGATGTGAAAGCACCATCGACAGTGCGAGAAACAGCAAGGAAGGATGGGACGCCATCCAAGTAGCAATGGGAGAGGTCGACTTGCTTGGCTTCCAAAATGAGAGTGATGAAGGAGCCATAATAGAGATTCTACTTCCCCGCGGACAGGACGCCGAAGAAAGCATGAAAAAGAGTCTTAGGGAAGGAGAAAGGCTTCCTCGAATACAAGTAGTACATGCACACCAGGGCATCACCAGTGATGGCGTCATAGTTGCCGCTCTTGGGATAGAGAGTGGCACACGATCCTAGGGAGCTCATAATAGAACAGCTCCAGTTGGGCGGAAAGAGCCGGGATATTAGGAGGGTTTGGACCCTTGCAAATAATGGCGCAGAATTCGTCAAAGGAGACCGATGCCGAAGAATGAAGAGCAGTCAAGCCCGGTAGAGCCTCCTCTGTCTGGGAATCCAAGAATGCTAGAGAGGTCACGAGCCCTCAGGCGGAAATGACGGTCGTTGACCATCGTCTTAATGGCTCCGTTCCATGTCCGGGACCATGTTGCAGTAGAAGAGACGAACGGCGGCGGGGGGGTAGACAGGCACCTGACACAGAAGAAGAAAGATAGTCCAGTCGCCTCGAAGAGAAAAACATGGCCGGAGAAGAGATTCCAGTTTATGGTGCGGCCTTTGTAAACGTTATGGTGCACGAAGTGGTAAAACCAAGACTCGGCAGCCAGGTGAGAGGTGAAGACCCGCTGATCGTAGCCATGGGGGAGAGCCATCGAGGTGAAGGGATTCGAAGCGATGAAGGAGGAACGAGCACGCTTGGGGGCAGCCATTTGGAGAAGAAGATAGTGGGAGAAGGAAGTAGGGTTTGGAGAGTATGTGAGAAGTGGAGAGAAGGAAGAAGAAAATAGGGTTTTTAAGGAGATATTGGAAAGGGGAAGGGTGGTTAATGGGGAACGGTTATAGAGATGAAGTGGAGAGGTTTGTGGGTTGGAAATGATGATAATGGACATAAAGGAGGAGTAAAGGGGAATAGAAAGAGATGGGTAGTTAATGTTGATGGAAGGTTAAGATATGGGGAAGAGGAGAGGAGGAGGTGGGTAATAAAGAGGGAAGTGATGGTTGTGAAGGGTATTAATGAGGAGAAGAAGGGAATAAGAGAGAATGGAAGAAAGATGGGCCCGAGCTGGATTTGACACAGCAGTCCGTTGTGCAACGGTATACCGTCGGTATGCCGACGGTATACCGATTTTTGGCACAGAACATAATTCTGAACCAAAATCGGCATGCAGTCGGTATACCGCAGTATACCGTCGGTGTGCCGGCCGAGAAGAACTATGAGTCAAAATTTAAAATACCCAATTCTTGGCAAAGAAAAACGAAACAATCCTCCGGGAGCGGTTTGGTGAAAATATCGGCTAACTGATAAGTAGTGTCAATAAATTCGAGACGAATATCCCCCTTTTGTTGAAGGTCACGAAGAAAATGGTGTCTAATTTCAATGTGCTTCATGCGTGAGTGGCAAATCGGGTTTTTCGTGAGATTGATCGAGCTAGTGTTATCACATTTAATAGGGGTGCAAGTATGAGAAATGCCATAATCTATGAGTGTTTGTGACATCCAAAGAATTTGTGCACAACAACAATCGGCCACAATATACTCGGCTTCAGTGGTTGAAAGAGCAAGAAAATTTTTTTCTTACTAAACCACGATACCAAGGATTTCCCAAGGAATTGACATGTGCCGCTAGTACTTTTTCGGTCAATCTTGCATCAGGCAAAATCTGCAAACGAGAAGCCGTGAAGCTCAAAGGATGAAGATTTCGATACCAAAGGCCCATGTTTACGGTGTCTTTGAGATATCGAAAAATATGCTTTACGGCACATAAGTGCGATTCCTTTGGATTTGCTTGATAACGTGCACAAAGACATACACTAAACATGATATCAGGACGGCTAGCAGTTAGATAAAGTAAACTACCAATCATACCTCGATACTTACGAATGTCAACCGATGTGCCATCTTCATCATTGTCAAGCTTTGTCGTTGTTGTCATAGGAGTCCTCATTGATTTGTATGAGTCAAGTTCGAAACGCTTGAGGAGATCCTTTGTATATTTTGCTTGATTGATGAAGGTCCTTTTGGGTCCTTGTTTGATTTGTAAGCCCAAGAAGAATGATAGTTCACCCATCATGCTCATTTCAAATTCTTCCTGCATAACTTTAGCAAATTCTACACAAAGTGTATGTTAGTAGAACCAAAAATAATGTCATCGACATAAATTTGAACCAATAAAAGAGTGTCACTATGGGATTTGTAAAAAGTGTTGTGTCAACTTTGCCCTTAGAAAAATTATGTGAAACAAGAAAGGAGCTAAGGCGCTCATACCAAGCACGGGGAGCTTGTTTGAGACCATAAAGGGCTTTGTGGAGTTTGAACACGTGATTAGAAATTGAAAATCTTCAAAGCCAGGAGGTTGTTTTACATAAACTTCCTCTTTAATAATACCATTTAGAAAAGCACTCTTAACATCCATTTGAAAGAGTTTAAAATCATTAAAGCAAGCAAAAGCACATAGCATACGAATGGATTCAAGACGAGCAACCGGAGCATAGGTTTCGTCGTAGTCAATGCCTTCCTCTTGGTTATAGCCTTGAGCAACCAATCGGGCTTTGTTACGAGTCACTAACCCATCTTCATTAAGTTTATTTCGAAACACCCATTTAGTTTCAATAATGGGGTGATTGCTAGGTTTTGGGACAAGTTCCCAAACCTTGTTTCGCTCAAATTGATTTAGCTCTTCTTGCATCGCTATCATCCAAAATTCCTCAAGAAAAGCATCATTAACATTTTTAGGCTATTTGAGAGATAAAACCCACGTTTGTACAAACATCACGAGTGGAGGATATAGTGCTAACACTGGAGGAAGGATCCCCAATGATAAGTTCCTTAGGATGATTGGTGACAAATCTCCATTCTTTTGGGAGATCCTTTTGAGGAGGCTCGAGAGGTGGAGACTCTTTTGTTAGAGAGTCACAACTTCATTGTTAGATGAAGAAGGACGATCTCCAATAGAGGAGTTCTCCAACCCAAACGAGATGTCATCAATATCATCAGAAGAGGAGAATGTAGAAGAGTTAAGTTCATTAAAAGAGACATTGATTGACTCTTCGACAACAAGACTTCTTTTATTAAAAATACGAAAACCTATACTATGAGTAGAGTATCCAAGGAATATTCCTTCATAGGCTTTTTCTTCAAACTTGCCTAGGTTATCCTTGGTATTCAAAATAAAACAATTACAACCAAAAACTTTAAAATATTCAATAGAGAAATTTTGTCAAACCAAAGCTCATAAGGAGTCTTAGAAATAGGTCTAATCAAGACCCTATTATAACATGACATGCCGTGTTAACGGCTTCCGCCCAAAAATATTGGGGGAGCTTATATTGGTTTAACGTAACCCGGGCCATATCGCCAAGGGTTCATTCTTTCTCTTCACAACACTATTTTGTTGAGGAGTTCATGGACAAGCAAAATCATGCCCAAAACTATTCTTTTCATAAATCTTTTGAAATCGGCATTGTCAAATTCTCCTCCATGATCACTTCTAATCTTGTTAATAGAAAAATCTTTCTCATTTTGAACACGTTTACAAAAAGCAACAAATTCACAAAAAGTATCACTTTGTAAGAAAGAAAAATAACCCAAGTAAATCTTGAAAAATAATCAACCAAAACAAAAGCATAAAGCTTGCCTCCAAGACTAGCAACTCTACTAGGACAAAAAAAGATCCATATGAATAAGTTGAAGAGGTCTAGAGGTACTCATAGAGTTGATGGATTTGAAGGATGACTTGGTCAACTTACTCTTCTCGCATTCTTCACACACCATATCCTTTTTGAACGGGATACATGGGAGTCCTCTTACGAGCTTCTTGGTAGTAAGACGAGAAATGGTATCCATGTTGGCGTGTCCGAGCCTCATATGCCAAAGCCAACTTTATTGTTCTTAGCAACTAAGCACCTGTCATTGTTAGTGTCTTCGACAAGATATAAAACATAGATATTATTTTCTCTAATACCTTCATAAATAATAGATCCACTTGAACTCTCGGTAATGAAACATTTGAGCTTAACAAACTTGATATCATAACCATTATCGGTAAGATGACTAATACTAAGAATATTATGTTTAAGATTAGTAACAAGACACACATTCTTAATACAAGGATAAGGAGGGAAACCGATATTACCATTTCCTATAATATGACCTTTAAGATTGTTACCAAAGAAGACGTGTCCTTTTTTCTTCATCGATAGCGTTGTAAATAATGAAGCATCCCCAGTCATGTGCCAACAACCGCTATCGAGAATTCACTTGCTTCTAGCATGAGAAGTACTCTTCACCTACAACATAAGTTGAAGATGAACATTTTGGTACCCATGTATGGGTCCTTGAGTGTTAGTCTTAGGAACCCACTTAAAAACTTTCTTATCAACTAGTTTTCTTTTATGACAATAATTGGTCGTATGTCCAAGCAAGCCACAGTAGTTGCAAATCATAGATGATATGAAGAAGATGTGTGAGTATCATGCATAGGTGAATCTCTAGTACGAGGAGTTCTATCATTAGTATTATGATGATGATAATAAAAAGCATGATACGAAGTTTTTCTTAACAAAAGGTCCTTTCCTTGTGTTAGAAAAGGACTTGTGTATAGTGTTCATGTAAGAAGTATGCCTAGCATTGTGATTAGTGTGGAGGTGTCTTGGAGTATGCATGTGAGTAGTGTTCTTATTACCTCGTTTCTTACTCTATACAAGAAGATCATTATACTTAATAGAAGTATCATATTCTCTCCTATTAGCATCTTGAACCTTATGCATAGCAAATTCATAAGCCCTTCTCATGGATTGAATTTCATCATTTTTTCTTGATGGTGACAAGGGATTCTTGAAACTTGAGTCACAAAGACTCTATTTCATCCATGTCAGAAGCAGGAGATTTCCCATTTACATCAATAATGATGCTTGAGAGTCACTCTACTTCAAGTTGAAGAGCATCAACCTCTTTTAAAGATTTTTGTATTTATTCCTAACACCTTTGTGCTCTTCATGTAGTTCAAGGATAGCTTTCTCCAAATCATCATAAGTAAGAGTATTTAAGGAGAGATCATCAAGTACCTCATCGGTTGCCATGAGACAAACGTTGGCATTGTGTTTGCACTCTTTGTCGTTGTCGGAGTCGCTTACGTCACTCTCACACCAAATGCTTGTGTTAAAGAATTTTCTGGAGGACGAGCTTCCTTTGCTAGGCTTCTCGTACTTGTTTGAGTTTCTTATCATAGGACAGTCTCTCTTGATGTGTCCGTTCTTCTGCATTGATAGCACGTCGGATCTTCCTCATTGTCCCGTCTGAAGCGGTTGGCTTTTTTGAATTTTAGGAACTTTCGGAAGTGCTTAGCTGTGAGAGCTATTTCTTCATCATCGTCTGACTCGTTGTCGTCGGAGCTATCCTTGGAGTAGGACTTTGTAACTTTGAGAGCAAGAGACTTCTCCTTCTCTTTGGCCTTCTCCTTCTCCTTCTCCTTCTCTTGTATAGAAGATTCCTCTTGATCTTTCATATCGAGTTCATGAGTCATTAGCTTCCCCATGAGGGTCTAAGGTTCATGACTGTCAGGTCGTTCCCCTCAATGATTGTGGTAGCTTTAGGACTCCATCCTTTTGTCAATCCTCTAAGGATTTTTTTGATCTTTTCATGAGTAGGATATTCCTTACCAAGAGAAGAAAGAGGATTAATAACATCACCAAACGAGTAAACATGCAAGTAATAGACTCATCATGTTTTATTTTAAAGGACTCATATTCTTGCGTGAGTCTACTAATCTTGGATTCCTTTACTTGTGATGTACCCTCGTGTGTGACTTCAAGTAACTTCCAAATCTCATTGGAAGTCTTGCAAGTAGAGATTCTATTGAATTTACTACTATCGAGAGCACAATAAAGAGCGTTCATAGCCTTGGCATCTCGACTAGCAAGCTTCTTGGTGTTATCAGTAAGTATGTCCCTAAGGGAGTCAGATGCAACATCCACAATAACTCTGAAAAGAGTAGGGAGACCATTTATCACACAATCTCAAATCAAAATATATGGACTTCAGATAAATGCTCATCCTAATCTTCCAGTAGTTATAGTTGGTTCCATCAAATAGGAAAGGCCTATTTGTGGAGTGTCCCTCATTGTGGAAGGTGTTGATACTAGGGTTAGTGGCCATGGATCACTCAAAGTGTGTAAATCCAAATCAAGAGAACAAAGCTCTGATACCAATTGTAGAACCCTAGGGGGTGAAAAAGGAAATAAAAAATAACTTGATCACAAGAAGCAATATATGTCAAATAAAAAGAGAGAGTAAGAAGATCAAACACAAGATGTATCCTGGTATCCTCGCTTGAGGCAATCCAGTCCCGGAACTCTCTCCGGCTTAAATCCACTATTTAATAAAATAGTACACACGAGTTTGGATCCGAAGAACTCGCCAACTTCAACACACGAGTTTTCTACGAAGGCTCGCCAACTTCAAAGAAATAAGAAGAGAACTTGTTGATCTTCTAACACTTGAAGATCGAAAATTACAACTCTTAATAACTCTAGCACTTTGGGAGAGGATGACAATTAAAAGCTTGGTAGAGTATTAATGGTGGAGCTCTTGGTAGTTTAGAAAATTTATGGCAAGAGTTGGTGAAAGCTTCAAAAGAGAGAAGGCTTTCATTTATAGAGAAACCAAGAGTAGGTAGCATTTAATGCTCCTGGATACAGCCTGACCGGCATACCGTCGGTATGCACCGGCATACCATCGGTATACCGGTCGAACAGTAACGGTCATATTAATATCCGTTGGGAGCATTTAATGCTGCCATTAATGCAGTCTATGCCATTCAAAAATTAAATATTCGTAACCCGGTATACCGTCGGTATGCCGTGGTATACCGACGTTTATCACAGAACATTTTTGAGGCAAACAAAACGGTATACCGTCGGTATGCCGGAGCATACCGTCGGTATGCCGAGGTTTGTCACAGAACGTTTTGTGGTCCACAAACGGTATACCGCCGGTATGCCGGAGCATACCGTCGGTATACCAACATTTCTTACAGAAGGTTTTGTGGACAATAAAATGGTATACCGTCGGTATGCCGGAGCATACCGTCGGTACGCCGATCTATAGGATATTGATTTTTGACTTTAAAAAGTAGAAAGTTTTAGTTTGTCATCCAACATTAAGTGTTTACAGAAAGACCTAGACCTTGTACAGACTCAAAAACATGCAGTATAGGAAGCCGTCTATGCAAGGAGCGCCGGTCTTTACTTCAGTCTTCAAGGCTATGGATGGTAAACTTGAATGGACAGACTTTATGTAGTAGAGCTTCTGAAAAGATATCAATATGAAAACAGAGAAAACTAAACTACGAAGATGCTGTTAATATTATCAAAATAATAATGTGCCAACAGTCGCCCCTACGATCTTGAGATGCTAGCAATGTCCTGATGAGACCCACCAAGGTGCCATCATCGGGCTCTACAGGACTGGCTGAACTGGTGGCTCTTGACCCCCTGTAGGCATGACTCTGGAGGCTACTCCTGAATGCTGGACTTGATCTCCAGGTTACTGCTGGCCCACGGGAGGTGCTCCGCCTTGCCGATCGGTAGGACCAGGAACAATGCCGCTGAAGAAGACGACACAGGAAACGATAAGGAAGGACCAGGACATATCAAAGATACAAGCATGTGACCAGGTCAAGATTTTTAGAGATTTAGAGGATATGAGCAGAGATCAAAGGCGAGTGCTGATTGAGACATC
Organism: Iris pallida; assembly: GCA_029216955.1. Lineage (NCBI taxonomy): Eukaryota > Viridiplantae > Streptophyta > Magnoliopsida > Asparagales > Iridaceae > Iris > Iris pallida. Next base: position 109,725 of record JANAVB010038952.1, read on the forward strand.
TATTCGGTAAACCCTCACATATCTTGATTCACAAGACCTGCATGGGCCACTACTTAAACCATGTAACGCCCCAGAACCAGAATACTGGAGACGGGGGCATACATAGCCAGCTAATATATTGAAATAGAATCCATCTATACGGTCACGGCTGTCTAGATACATGAGGGTTTAACTACAAGCCATCTGTCTCTTATGGTCATGAACAAGCCTATTGTCTCAATCTCATGCAAGGAATAGCAGTTACAAGATGTGTCAAGCATCAAATATACAATAGTAAGGCGTCCCATACATTATATATTTGGATGATCATGAAGCTAGTCGTACAAAATGTGAAGACTAGCAAGAGTTTCAGTCATACAAGATCAATCCTAGGATTTGTCAATCATGTTACAGCCCGTAGGCAGACAATAAGTAAAGTGCAATCGAGCTAACACGTGCTCGTCGGCTAAACACCTCAAAAGAATATTTTTACAATAAAGTGGGAGAACAAAAGGAAAATCCACTCGTTGCCTTGGTTACGCCTGGTGGTCACCATCTGGCTGGAAGGTAGAAGATCCTCTGGAGTTGCTCCGGTATCTGGCCACGCAAAACCAGCTGGGTCAGATCCCAGAAAGAGCAAGTGCCACAAGAGGCTTCACTTAAGAACTAAAACCAGCAATTAGCAAAAACATAATAACATATTAAAAACTGAAGATATGGAAAAATTCATGGAGATATACGATGCGATAACCATGGGACTATTCAGATAGCCCGGTTATAATCCTTAAACCAAGCAAGGACCGGAGTTGTAGCTCTTCATCTGAACGGAACTTGGTTTTCCACCATTTATCGATAAAATAAGTTACAATCTTGTACAGGATCAGGACAAGACTAGGCCGGGTTAGACTCCATCCAATTAATCACGGCCAAGCAATGAGTACGGCTTGATACTTTAACTAACTAGGTTTATCACAAGCCTAGTTACTAGCAAGATACAATGAGATATTCCATCAGCCACAAGCCCTGCAGACCATCCAGGTTATCCAGGTCGAATATTCGTTCATGAAGGGTGCAACACATGACAGTGTGCTGGAAATATGTCCTACTAGTCGGCAGGCTACAAGTCCACTTGTGCGCCCAGATAACGGGATTGCCTGTAGCTGAGAAATCTCTTCATGACTACTGGATTATTCTAGTTATTAGCCTTAGTCAATTTCAGTAGGTACCCCTGACCGTGGCACTCAGGGGTCCCCGTCCTAGACATGATGTAAGACAATACTGGTTTATTTGTACAAACAAAATTGCCTACGGTGTCCAGTCCATTCATTCTTGTCATGTCATGCTAGCCGTCGTAACAGCATATCGAGGTATATCATGTCAGGGTTACTTATCGAGAGTGTGCCACAACGGACCACTATCATATCATGTTACTTGTCAAGAGTGCACCACGACGGGTCACTCTCGTGTTTATAGAACATATGCAGAATTTATATGGTATAAGTATTCTATCAAGGGACCCAAGTTACACAGAGGGTCATGAAACATGAGCCTAAAATAACAACCCAACAAAAAAAAAGGTGTAAGGGCTATGGAGAGAGCCATGTGGCAAGGAAGGGGGTCTCATGCGGCTCAGAGAACAAGCTCAACGGCTCCGGGAACACATGCTCATACGGCAAGGTAGATGAGGGTCATGCGGCAATAGATGAGGGTCGCATACGACAATGGGGGAAAATGGGCATATACGATAGTGGGGGAACAAGCTCATGCGGCTCGGGGAACCAACGCCATACGGTTGAGGGGAGATGGGCTCATGCGGCCAGGGGGATTAGGTTCATGCGGCCAGGGAGAATGATTTCATGTGGTCTGGAAGGGACGGGCTCATAAGGCCAGCACTGCCAAGAGCCATGCGACTCGAAGAAAACAGGGTCATGCGGTAAGGTTAAGTTAACCCATACGGCAATGGGGGAAACGGGCATATGCGGCAGTGGGGAACCAAAGCCATGCGGCTAAGAAAAATAGGTTCATGTGGCTAAAAGTCGAGCAGAGCCATGCGACTGAAGTCAACTCAGGCCATGCGGCTAAGGCTGCATAAAGACTGGAATGTCTATGCGGCCGCAGGGGACTTGCCGCCTAAAAAATCCATGCAGTCAAGCACTGTTCTTCTTCTCCAACTGTTCCGAGAAGAAGAACCATGGAAGCCATGCTTCCAAGCTCCAATAATCCTTCATCTAAGGTCAGAATTTGGACTTCCATAGGTCAAAATGGGGCAGAAAGAAATTTTCTACAACATGGAACCATCAAAACTGGAGAATAACAAGGTTTAATATATCAAAACCTAAGAAATATGAAAATGCAACAAGCTTAGATTTACGTGAAATGAGCCATGGAAATTAAAAATGCTAAGTACTAAAGTGTCTTAGAATCTCGTGAGGAAGAAAATAGAACAACAAAAATTGAGTTCCTCCATAAAACAAGTTGCACTTTCCTAAGCCTCTCTGGTAGGTGGAGAGAGTTAATAGAAGAAGGAGAAGAAGTAAATGAAGTGAATGAGGAGAGAGAAAGGGTTGGTGGCTTATAAAGAAAGAGAGTGGGTGGTAGGTGGGGTTGGTCCACATGTAAAAAAAACCAAACCAAGCCGAACCAAGCAAACCGAACCGAACCAAGCAATGAAATGCCAAAATAAACCATGCAATAATACATGCAATATGAGTCAAAATACGTACACGTATACTAAAATATGTAATACGAATTACGGGCATTACAGTTATTATCTGATGCATATTTTGTATCATTGCAAGCATATCCTTTAGCGATTGTTCCACCACAGAAAGACGATGTTCTGTATGAGAAGTAGATTTCTCTTGTTCTTCTCCGATAACATAAGATTCAACTTCTCTTGAACATACAGAAGGATTGGTGTAGAGATATGAATCAACGCTATCAGTTTCTGATTCCAAATACTGGGTACCCCAGCCTCTGAATCTGAAGAATGCTTACTTAAAGGTCGTTGACTTCTTGACCGAGTATGTTGATATACTCCTTCAAAAGTGTCAAGAATTCGGTTGAACTGTTGTTGACTTGGAGTCTGGGACGAATTATGTCTTAGACGTCGTCCTCTATTGATGAGATGCCATATTGACCGATGCATAGGACAACTCATGTTCTTGGTCATCAATTTGTTGCTGAGGTACGTTGTAGCTTAATCGGTCAAAAACTGACCGTTTAGTAGCAGAACAGCAACATTTGATCACAATTTGGTAACATTCACAATGATGATTTTCTTGAGGGAGTGTCACAGAAGATTTTCTATTTTACGCTTTTGCACAAGTAACTCGCATAAATCAGAAGAATTGGAAGGTAATATTTTTACATTTGGGACAGAGAATTATTTAGTCCCTTGTGTAAAAAGAATGTTACTAGCTTCATTGGCAGAAGAAAGTTGTGCATTTTTACGCGCTTGAAGTTGTGTGCATAAATCCTGAGTTGATTTTTGTGCACTGAGAACACCATCAGCATTGCGCGTAATCCTGAGATTAGGCACTTTGCGTAAAGCAGCATTAGAGGATTGTTGGCGTAAAATAGAAGTTTTGCCAAAATTTTTGTCTCTTTGGATAAATCAAAGGAATTGTTTGCCATAGGAGACTTGTTTTTACGCTGTACGCACGTAGGCAAGTTCACTTTAGATGCAAAAGCACCATTGTGAACTTTATCTACCATGTCACCGACAGGAGATTTGCCTTTACGTGTATAGCGCAAAACAGGAACATCTGCCACGTCACAGACGGGAGATTTGCCTTTACGCGTATAGCGCAAGACATGATTGTCTATCACGTCACAGATGGGAGACTGAATTTTACGTACGGGGCGCAACACTGAAGTAGGAACTGCCTCGTCACAGATGGGAGCCCCAACAACAGGAGTGGGAAGAATTCCCTTGCCTTCAGAGACAATAGATAGATCAGAAGGTGCTTTGGACTTAGGAATCCAAACTTTGTGCACCTTTCGTAATTTTTGCACATTGGAGCAGTGAGCACTACCCCCAGTTCGGAGCATTTTTTCATAAGCAGTCTGGTCGAATTGAACGACCAGAGTCTTCTTCGTCGATCCAATCGACACATCATCGTATTGAGCAATTGCTTTCTCGTCAAAAGAGAAACTCGTCCCCAACAGAGTGCCATTTTGTTTACTTAACAAAATGCCCTTAAGGCTTTTGAAAAAACGAAAAAAAGTGTACAAAAGTAAAGTAGATTCTGGAAAGTATTGCTATAGAAGTCTGATATGAGAGCGATCACTTTGTTCCTTGGACCACACGATGATGTGATGGAGAAAACTGCTTGGAGATGAACAACTGGAAGAACTAAGTCACCAGAAAGATATCGACACAATTGGCACTGATGGCACAGTCGAATGCTTTCCTACTTCGCTTCACTCTGTTCTTGAGAAAATGTTGAAAAGAAATACTCTAGAAAATCACTTTGCTCTGAAAGTATCTGGTCTCCAAAATCTTGTTCCTCTTTCTTAAAAAAGAAGTCTTTATATAGATGTCACTACCGCATTTCTAGTTTGAGGGTATTTTTGTCATTTTTGAATTATTTGAATTTAATATATATTTTGGAATTTAAATAATTATTTAGAATGGTGTGATTTAATATTATTTAATTGATAGCCTTGTGGTTTAGATTAGCCCTAACCTAGTTTGGACCTAACCTAGATTAGTCATAGCTAGTCTAGTTAGCCATAGTGAGTATTAGTTAGTATTGGTTAGTTGGGTTTAAGTCATGATTAGTTAGAATGTATAGGTTGCAACTTGATTAAGGGAAACCTAGGTTGTAGGCCCTTGATTGGACTTGATGGATTGATAGCCATTAGATTCAATCCTAAAACCCTAACCCCTTGGCCGGCCTAGGGATTCCCCCCCCCCCATGTCTATAAAGTCCCTCTCAAAGTTTGTGCCTCCTTTTTTATTCATCACTTCATTTTTCTAAGGAAAGGTTTGTTCTTCATGAAACTTCTTCATAGTTTATTCAATATTAGTCAATTTTATTGCAACTTCTTCCATTGTGACCTAATTAGTGTCTCCCTACTGTTGGTGGAGACTATTCACAGGTTTGATACAATTTAGAGCTATTGGCTAGCTTGAGGAGATTTACTTTTGGAGCTTTTCCTTGTGAAGGAACACATATAGGTAAATCCCATTTCCCTCCATAAAATTTTGGTTTCTTTGTATGAACACCAAGCCCTAGGTGTCCTCTTGCTGTAGGGATAGGATTTGTACACTTTTGTGTCCGTATCGGACACGTATCTGTGGACAGTCGCAAGTGTTCGACAAAATGCCACAGTAGACATTTCGATCGATTTTTCAGGAAGTAATTGAATAGAAAATTAGGTTTACATGTTGCTTCTGTGATTTTACACGACTGAGGTGATTTTGAGCGTATCCGAGTTGCACTGGACTCGTGGACACAGCCCCGCGCGCGGCCGGGCTTCCCCTGCTGCTCGGGGCCTCGTGCTCAGTGCACAGGGCACGTAGACACGTGTACTTGGACACGAAGGGAGGGGCGGTGTCTGACATGACACCCCTGAAGTTTTGTGTCCAATGGATACGTGTCGAGAGTGCTAGGACACATGCACTGGTCGTACGATCTGTGATAGTCCAGTGCATTGAGTTCGCGTGATGTTTGGACACGTAGTGTCATATTTTTGGACACCATATTGGTTGTGTGACATGTACACATATCCACTATTAGTTACCAACACTAACCCATTTGATTAATTGTTGTTTCAATGATTAATTAAGAATGTTCTAATTCCTGATACTCTAGTGTATCAGTGAACTCTAATCACTGTTCTCCCATTCGATTTTCATATTAATGATTTAAATCATGTACTATGTTATGGTTTAAATTGTCTGAGCATTGGGAGTCATGTTAGGATCCTTTTTGGTTTGAGTTTGACTGTTGGGATTCGATGTGGGAATTATGGATAACTGTTGATTGTTCAACCTATGTAATGTGCTATCACACATATTTGGGACTGTTTAAAACCATGATAACTAAGAACTCACACCTATCTAAACTTGTAAACTGATGTGATTCCTGCACACAGACACAGGGATTAGCCTGGGTTAACCTAGGAATCGATTCCTGAGAACACTGAGTTCATTCTCAGTTCTTTTACAGTTTTGAATTGTTTTGGTTTACAATTGCTTTTAACTGTTAAGCTGATTGGTTCCTGAGAATGAATGGCAATCCCTATTGAACTGGTTCTATAAACCTGGGACTACTTCACATCCATGTTATTATGTGTGTAAACCTGAGCTAAAATCAATACATGTTTACTGTCATTGATGAACACTAGAATTGAAAATTGAGAACAAATACAGGCCATTCCCTGAAATCTGACACACACCTATCTATTCCTGTCATAGTGCACTCATATACACAGGTTCCTCTTTATTTCTGGTACACACACACCCATAGCTAATAGTCCACTAGCTCACAGGTCCTGTGCACACACATTAGCTAGTTCACACACACATATGTAATTGACACTTTCTAACACACACACAGGCCATTTCCCTGAAACCTGTCACATTAATCACTCATTCACACACACACTGTCACACACAAACCAGTCACACATGCTCACACCTCTCACACACAGGACACCATTTTTTTCTGATACACTTACACACACAGTTCAATACACACACACCTGAGCACATTTAAACACTATGGTACACTGTACACACATGTTTTCCTGTCACACACATTATATGCAATTAACACACACACATCCCTCACACAGTCTATTACATGCCTACACACACACACATGAACATGTTCACACACTTTGACCTTATCTTCATAGCTCTCTATGTGTATATGAAATTATATATAAGTATGTGTGAATATATGTGTAAAGTAAGCTATAGGGTGATATACATATTGCTATATGTGTATGTGGATTATATATATACATATATGTGAATATAATGATATATATATATATGGTGTTTGGCCGATAGTGATGTGGTTTGTATTTAGCTCATGGCCCACATTGTGGTTGTGATCCTATATAGGTATAGGCTATGTAAGGTGTACATAGATATATGGCCTAATGTATGGCTATTTGCCTAGGGGATAGGGCCTATGGCCTATAACCTAGATGACATAGCCTAGGTTTGACCAACCTAGACTAGTTTGACCTAGTTTAAACCTGTTTGACCTTGGTTGACCAAACTAGACTAGAGTTGACCTAGTTTGACTGCTAGGGTTGACCAAGGGTTGACTTTATCCTAGATTGACCCCAAACATCATGTAGATGCATTGTAGCAGTCTATTTTATTATTTTAGACATGTAGTGACTTGTACTGTTCTTATAGGAGGCAGACACCACTCCTCGGACGTATATTCTCTTCAGACACTCAGGATATCAGACGAGTACATTCTCTGATCGTTTTATACTTGTTAGGAGTATTTTTTCGCTCTAGATTATCTTACTTGATGCTGACACGATAGAAATACGAATTAGTACTATATGGATCTTTTCATACAATGTTATCCCCCTCGGGAGCATCAGATACATTATTTCATGTGCGTTTCACTTTCATCATGTACTCTCGTGCTTTCACCTTACATGTGCACTCTCGTGATTCATGTACTCTCATGATCACGGAGCCCCTATGTTTATATTCATGTGCACCCAGTTCTGGGCCCCCATGTGAATATCATGTACAATAACATAACTTGAACGGATCCTTGTGTATTGATTGGGGTACGGGGGAGTATAAATAGTCATATGGACAATTTCTAAAGTAGTGTAGCCATGTACAACCTCTCATGTTTATTATCAACCCGTTCACATGTCTAGCTTGTACTCTAAATCACTAGTTCACTGTAGCTCTTTACTTATATATATTTCATTACAGTCTTCTTTTTTTACTCATGTATACTCTTCAGCATTTTATGTATTTTACTCTATTGTCTGTATTTTATTCTTGTCATTATATGAACTGTGTGAGATGTACTGTGCTCGCTCCTGTCCTGACTGGACCTGTTGAAATATTATAGAGGATGAGGACGAGGCTGGCTGCCCCATCTATTATGGGACTACCGTAGATGACAGTTGTGACTTGGACCAGCAGCCGGATCCTTTAGCTATGGATGACACTCCTCTAGACTAGGATTTTCTTATGATTACTTCTGGATGACTGTATTATGATATTGGATTCTGTGGTTTTGTGATATCTTTAGACACTTAGACTCTCTGGTTGTACTTATGTGGATATTTTTATTTCAGCATTTTCTATTTATCTTTCTATCTTATCATTCTGCCTTAGATGTGATTGAGACTGTATATTGCTATGTCACCTCCATTCGGAGTGTATATACAGTACAGGTACCTTTTATATTATTAGATGATTGACCTAGGACAGTGTTCTACCGCCGACGCTGTGGCGTAGGCTGGACGTACCCACGTCGTGCCCTTACTCTAGGGTGCGGGTCGTGACAATAGACTTGTCTTCTGTGCGTAAAAAGTATCATATTTGGTCTCTACGCAGTCTATTAGAATAATTGTCACCCACGTACAGAAATTAGCCTCTATGCATGTTGACACATATCCCATAATCTAATAAAATAAGGAGAGCACGTACACACGTTCTTCGAGAAGTGTGGCATGAAGGCCACGTCAGAAAATTACGTTCCCACATAATCAGGACAAATTGTGCATAAAAGATGTTGTTTAAACATGTCCAAGCGTAAAATAGCTCAAAGTAAGCTTCATGCGTAAAGTGGCTAAAAATAGCCTTGAGCGTAAAGGCTCAAATAAACTCTACGCGCGCAAAAAGAGTAGCTGAGATAGCCTTGAACGTAAAAGCTCAAATAACTCTTATGCGTAAAGAGGAAGCTGTTCCTCAAGCGTAAAGCAGCTCATTGGCACGCTAAACAACAAACTTTTTGGCTTCTGTGCAATCATTTGTCAGAAAATCAATCTGTCATAACGGTATCTTCTTGCATTTAATGTAGCATGGACAGCTCTCCTCGCGTAAAGTCTGAATTTAAGACTTGCGTAGAGTTTTGAGTTTGACCCAGTTTGACCTTTGCGTAAAGTCTAATATGGAACTGTCTTTGCGTAAATATCTCAACTTCTTTGACTTGGTCTTTGAAATTTATTTACGCTTCTACACCAGCAGACCCCTCAATTCTTTTAGTCAGATTTCTTAATAGCTTGAGCAACACCCCCCTTTTGTAATTAGGGATTCTCAGCATTTTTCCTTTGTATTATTCTATTTGATCTTCTTTTATTTCTTGATTGTGATTATTAGTGCAGTAGCTTTAATTTAAGGTGAACCCGAGTCTTTCCTTTCCTTTTGTCTTTCAACTTCTTCTTCGCTTTGTTGAGTTATTTTGTTTTCTCCCTTAAATTTTAAGTTTCTTTTTTCTTGTTTCAATGTAAGTATTTTTGGGCTTGGGTTCGGCCCAACAGCCATCTTTAGCTTAGCTAAATTTGTAATGCTGGTGGGCCAGGCCATAATTATTATTATAATATTACTGTTGTTATTTGTATTATTAAATAAATACATATTAACATTTCTAAATTATTGGTTACAAGGTTTAGCATTGGGTTTTGGATTTTATAAACTAGATTTACTTAATTTTATATTATTGTTATCATATTATTATTATTATTATTATTATTATATTATTATTATTATTATTATTATTATTTATTATTATTATTTCTTAATGGTAATTATAGAAAAATGTAATATTTAGCTTGGGGCATTATGTTGGGTTATATGCATAGTGTTTCTATACCATCAATAATAATATTAATGTTTTTAAATATAGTAAAATATATATATAGTAAATAATTTCCTATAAGTTACTTGCGATAAGATGTATTTTTGGGCTTGTGTCCCAGATGTAAATTCGATTGGGGTTTTAGCTCTAAAAAGGTTTCTTATGATTTTCTTGTCTTCTATTATTTACCTAAATTATTTGATTAACAAAAATATCTATTCCAATATATATAGTTTTTAAACGATATAAATAATTTCCAAAAATAGTATATATATATATATATATATATATATATATATATATATATATATATATATATATATATATTTGGTGACGTTGTTTTTCTTTAATCATAAATCGCGACTATTTATAGTTGTTTCCTTTTCTTGATCGATTGTCGTACTGAACTCCGATTCTGGAATCCAATATATCAAACTAAGCTACTTGGACTATTCTGGACTCGATGGGACCGTCTGTACCATCGTTTGAGGCCATCTTGTGGAGCATAGCATCGTACTTATCCTATGTCGACACGTTCGTGTTGCGTACATCGACTCCAACCAAATTAAGGCGAGTACATTCTCTGATCGTTTTCATTCATGATAGTATCTATATCACCTGCTTTAGACTACTTATTTGATGTTGATACTTTATTAACACCGATTGGTACTATATGGATCTTGTCATGAGATATTATCTCCTTACCGGGTGCATCGGGTATTTCATGTTTATGTACTTTATCATGTGCATCACGTACTCCTTGTACTCGTATTCTTCATGTACGCTCATGTGCTCTCATGTACTCTCATGTTCACATGTGCTTTTTTTATAACTAACAATCATGTACGTAATGTAACTTGATCAGATCCTTGTGTATTGATTGGGGTAAGGGGAGTAGAAGTTATATGATTATATCCTAGTAGTGTAATCATGTACATGTCTGTTATACCCTCACGTATAATGGAGTTAACTTATCATAGTCATGTGCAACCTAAACCGATTACATAACCATCTTGTGCTCTAAAACACTTATATTATTTATAGTTCATAGATTCTTATTATATTTCATATGCTCAGTTACTTATACATATCTCATGTATTCCTGTACTTCTTTACAACACGTTATGTATTTTATTCTACTGTTAGCTCTATATTTCCTACCATATTTTGGAACTGCTTTTGGAGATATGTACTCGTTCACATCCTGACTGGACCCGTTGATTTTAGGAAATGTTATGCCCCACATTATTGGACTACAAGATGATGCTAGCAAAGACGGATCCCGATGTTCTATCCACGTGAGTTCTCTCTCAGGAGTTCTAGGCCTTGTAGATGTTTGTTTCGTTATTGTATTTGCCTTTGTTACATCCTGGTCTTGTATATTCATTGTATACTATGTCTGTTCCAGTATTATTGATATCTTTTCATTCATATCTTCCTTAGTTGTTGTGTGGTGTGACTTGAATATATTGTGATTCTGGATCACCTAGATATTATAGATAGTTAATGGGTACTTGACAGCGTACTACCACCGATACCGCGGCGTATGTTGGACGTAGCCCACGTGCTTGTGCCCGATTATTCGGGTGCAGGTCGTGACAATACCGCAGGATGATGCATTTCTGACTATATTGTTTATCGACACCTTGTAGGGGATAGCCTTTGAGTGGTTTTGTAGTCAGCCCAACGACTATATTAGGACTTTTAAAGAGTTGGTGAGGATGTTCCTCGCCAGGTTTTATAAAGGAGAAGCCGATGTCACTATGTCAATAGTGATTTCTGTGAAGCAAAAAGAGAATGAACCAATGCATGACTTTATTGAATGCTTAAGAAGATTAGCCATGAAGCTACATCCAGGAACTCCCCAGCCTATGATAATGGATACTTGCATGCATAATCTACTTCCTACAGTAACGTTCTATTTAAACCGGGCAAGTATGAACATTAGACAACGTTCGTTTCAAGTGTTGACGCTGCTGAGAAGTCAGTAGTAGACTTATGACTTATTAGAATCGCTCGGTTCTGATAATAGAAGAAAGCATCCTCAAAATAAGAACAACTTTAACAACAACAAAGGAAATGAGAATCTAACTTTCAATATTTGACAACCTCCAACACTCAATCCAAGTTGAAGGCGAACCCGAGACAACCCCGGGAGTACACCTTTCCACATCCTCATGAAGGGCAACAAGCTCAAGCTTCCTGATCCTCCTCGATGCCCTGAAGAGGTGGGTCAACCAAAGACCCAAAATATTGTCTGTATCATCAGTACGTGCATCATCCGACAAAGGATTGTTATGTGTTGAAGGACAAGATACATCAGTTGATTGACTCGAAGGCTATCACTCTGCACAATGACCAGAAGAATTTAGTCGCAAATATGGCATATCTGCAATTCAGCAACTTCCCGAAACTTGAAGTCCAAGATGGTGTTGCACTGATACCAAAGGCTACAATAGAAGTGGTCAACCTTCCTCCATCCAAGAACCAGAATAGTGGGTTGGTTCCATTAACTATGTCACGTAGTGAGATAATGTGGGTGCACCCAACATTATCAAAGACATACAGCAAGGAGTACCTTCTACCTCCAAAATCAAGCAGAAAGGCAAGAAGAGCAATCCATGCCATATGATTCTTCTTGCTTCACCAGCTACTAATGAGGTCCTCTTATGAAATTAGGTCCTGTAAAGCTTATCAAACGGGCTATGATCTTGTTGAAGAAGATGCAACTCATGTCGTTCCTGAGGCGGGATCGTCCAAGTCAGCGCGCTTCGACAAGTTGTTGAAGAGGAATCTAGCTCAGGGGCTTGACAAGTCGTCTATTTTTGATATTGGCACAACTTGCCATTACACCTGTTCGACTATTTATTTATGAACTCCCTCGTCTTTCTAAGGAGACACGTGATGTATTAAGGGAGGCATTGCTTCATGCCAACTCCTACCTTGCATAGGTTAAGCAACTAATTGAAGAACCTGGCGCATGGTTCTAATCCTAGGCAACCTAGGCATGGGCTTAGGCCCCCTAAATTTATAAGGATTTCTTAAATTTTACAAAGGTCTCCTAAATTTTACAAAGGTCCTTTAAATTTTACAAAGTTCCAAAAATTTTAAATATGTACCCCGATTTTCATGATTGCCTAGTAATGGGACACAAATTTAGATTTTTTTTTTTGGGTTATCTTTTAGTAAATTTTGGTTATTTTTGATAGAGATTGCTTTTATCTGTTTTATCAATTACGATTTAAGTTATATTAGGGATGAGCCCTTTTGATATTGACTCTTCTTTTTATTTTTTGAGAGCTTATAAATAGTTTGTAAATTCATAAATTATTCACCGAAGAATTGAGGAATAAGAAATCTATTTTTAGTTTTTATCGTGTCATGCCAAAATTCTAAAGTTGATCTCTCTATATTACCTTGTTATGAACATGTCATTTCAAATCGGGTATTCCAAATTATATTTTATATTTCTATTATAAGTTTTGTAATAAATTTATAGTAGTTAATTTTCCATATTTTATTTAAAGCTTCTGCGTCCAAATTTTATATTATCATTTTTTGCTCTAGGTCTTCGTCCTGCATTAAATTGGTACTAGGGCTCAAGGTTAAGAATAATCTTTTTCATTCATAGGTAAAGACCTAGGGAATAATTAAACTAAAATACGGATCATGAAGAGTTCATTAACAAAATTTAAGGATCCTTTAGCTTCTAAACGTGATAAACTTGTAAAATTTATATATGGCAATCATGATGTTAAGGAAACGACTATATTGATACATAAATAGAGTCCATGTCGGAGCCAATCATATACTTAGAGTATCAATTAGTTGAGCTAATGAACTTATCTACACAAGTAGAGTTCAATTTGGAGTCGACCACATCGTTAGAGTATCCTTTAGTTGAACCTATCATAATTAAGACACAAATTAGGTCTGTGGTTGAAACTAATCTAAGTTTAAAACAAAATCAATTTTGACATTTATATCCCTAGAAGAATTAAATAGGTCTAATTATTTTAATAAATTTAAAGAACCTATTAAGTCTTTTAAATATTTTGAGCATGTTCCAATAATCAAAATCGTGAACAATTTACTATTTTTTAATTACAAATAATTTTGATAATTTGCATGAAATATTAATCAATTGTTCGGATGATCATTTACTTATTTGGACGCATAAAGACAACCGCCATTTATAAACGTGCTTGATGTTATTTGCCAAGCGGGTATTCTCCTCCTTCCATCTTCACAACAACTAGTGTCGTCATGGAGTTTTGTCGCCTTTTCATAAGTCTTTATTTTGACTAAACTATCAAATCAAAGGCCTCTGTCATGGTCAAATTGGAGGACATCACCAAGAGCATAATTCTCGGATTTCACACTTACTTGATTCACAATGAGATAAATTTTTTGAAGCCGAGGAGAATGATGGGAAACAAATTTAGATTTTATGTTATCTTTTAGTAAAATTTTGTTATTTAGATAGAGATAGATTTTATATATTTTATCAGTTGTGATTTAAGTTATTTTAGGGATAAGCATTTAGAGGTCGGCTTTATCTTCTTTTTTCTTGAGAGCCTATAAATAATCTGTAAGTTCAACAGTATTCATTAAAGAATTGAAGAACGAGAAATCCATTTTAAGTTTATATGGTGTGATGCCAAACTCTAAAGTGGATCTCTCTATCTTATCTCCTTCTCTGTCTCTGATGTTTTATGAACACGTCATTTTAAATCGGATATTCCTAATTATTAATTTTGATTTTCTATTATAATTTTTGTAGTAAATTTATAGTAGCTAATTGTTCACATTTCATTCAAAGCTTTCGCACCCAAAATTTTATAAGTCCTAAATTTCTACTAATGAAAATTCCATCGACCGTGCGCTGATCAAAATTTCATCGACACACTTTTCTAGAAATTTGAAAAAGTTGTCGTATTCTTTTGTAAGCTCTTGTTGCAGGGTGCAATAACTTGTCTGTATCTCAAATTTTATTAAAAAAATCCTTCTGGAAAACAACCTAGAGCCTATATAGGGGGCTCCCTGGTTCACACTCAAAGTATTACATCCAATCATCCAAGCAAATCCACTTGTTCATCCAAGTAAAACTATCCACTAAAGGCAACAATTGACTTGAAGTTCATCCAAGTGAAACTATCCACTAAAGACGACAATTGAGTACCGAGGTGTCGAAGTAGTTCCATTGGCGGAACATTAGAGTCGTCGATCGGTTGTGTTAGTGAGTTTGTGTGTCACGACCGATCCCAATATAGTGGATCTAGTCGGATCATGCCCAGCCTGCACCGTTGTGAGACGGCGGCAGTAAGCTGTATCAAGCAGTGAAACACAACATGCAGAAACATCTAACGAAAATAAAACATTTTATTCGATTGGAAAAAGTCTTAAAATAAAACAAACAACAATATTCATTTTATTACAATAGATTCTGAAAAGGAAGTAAAGGAAAGTGCTAAGCCAACATTCTAGGATTCCTGGTTCAGCCTCTGCGGGACCCAAGTTTGTCCCGTAGAAGTGTAGTAAGGCTGCTCCTCTTCGTCGTAGTCACCTAAAAATGTTGGGTCTCAAGTCAGGAGGAAGCAAGAACATATTTCATCCACATCTAGCAATTCTAAATCAATAATAAATGTAAAGTGCGAGACAGTTAAAGAAATAATATATATTTTTGTATTTAATAGTAAAAAGACCAACAAGTAAGATGATGTCAATGTCCAGAATGATGCAATTCTAAGCTAGTGTTTGAATAATAACAGGACCTGTGACCGGCTGGGATATAGGCAATATGTATACTAACGTTTTGGCCAAAACGAAAAGTAACGGTACGACTCAACCCCCTGTGGTAGGGGTTAGCACGAGACGAGAAACGCGCAAAATTTGGCTTTGGTCACAGACGTTATACTACTTCCCCAAGCAATCCCCAAGTCAATGAGTCAATATCAATAATCATAACTAACATGTCAAGATAGCCATCCAACAATCCATCAACCTATGTGGAGTCCGAGAGGGATCCACGAAGTGAATCAGTGTAACTATAGTACATGTAACTAACTGATGCATACATTTAATTATCAAAAAAAATGCAGACATGGAATAGATATCAAACTTGCCTCAGAGTATTCCTTGACTTGGCAGCAACCGAAAGTGACTTCTAGGATTTACAGATCCGAACCTACAAGATCGAAACGCCAGTTTTAGTAACCAGAATTACGCCCTAAATCTAAGGTACAAAACTAGGCCAAGTCTACAGGTTGGTGATCCTAATTGAAACCATTTGTACATAAAGATATATTTGTTACAAATCTAAAATTAATATATAACCGTTTAAGTAAATATAGGTTTTGTCATAAATAAATAATTATTAAAAAATTACTTTAAAATATATTTCTTTGAAATTAGTAATTTTGTAGGAAAATAATTTATCTAAAAATATTTGAAAGTAGAATTATTTATCGAGATTAATTATTTAACAAAAATGGTTTTCCTTAAAACTATATCTTTTAATCATTTCCGTAAATAACATAGAAAATCACCTTTAACTATTAAAATAGCAATAAATGCATAAAATATATTTTCTTACCAAAAAATGGTTTAAAGCTATTATAAAAGATTTTGGGTTTTATTACTAATACCATTTACCAAATAATCCTTTTAACACAATTCGTTTTATAGAAATTAATTAGCTTCTTTATTAATCTATTTACCGAAAACCTTTTGATTTAAAAATATTTAAAAGAGATTTTAATATATATATATATAATATATATATATATATATATATATATAGATATATAATATATATATTATATATATGAAAAAAATATATATTATATATAATATATATATATATATAATATATATATATATATATATATATAATTATCTATTTGAAAATAATTATATTATTTACTAACAAAACTTTTACTAAAAATAATAATTCTAATCCCTATTTATTAACTAATGCCTAGATAAAAATAAAGACTTTTGTAAAAATCTACTAAATGATTTCTAGGTTTTTAGATACATACAACCAAGTTTATACCACAAAATTAAATAATCTAATTCATAAATCCGCATTTAAATTAATTAAAGATTATGAAACCTAAACAAAGTTTCCTAAAAGGAATTTATTACCACATTGCTATATAATCTACAGAAACTAATATTAATCTACAGAACCTTATCAACCATTCACAGAACCTATTCTAAGTCCAGAAAGTCATATTGGGTTCTGTGAACAATAGAAGATGAAAGGGGAGAGGTTACCCAAGGCTTGCACGAAGGAGTACCGAGGGGAGGCCTCGGACTCGGAACAACGGGATCGATGAGCATGGGTAGTGCACGCACGCGACGAATACGCGACGACGGGCACGCGCACGGGAGACGACGGACGCCGAACGGAGGGCGCACGGAAGACGCCGGGGACGGCTCGGAAGGTGGGGGAGAGTGGGGTCTGGATTCGGATAGGACGACGAGACGAACGCGACGGGGTCTCGAATTTTGATTTGGTTGAGGGAGGAGAAAGT
>JANAVB010038953.1:0-41348 GCA_029216955.1 Iris pallida
AGAAGGAAACGGTTCGGGCATTCATCGAACGCTTCCGTCAGGCCTGCTTTAGGCTACCTCTAGGCATGCCAGAACATGCGCTTCTCTTCGCTTGCAGCATGAACATGCTGCCTGCAGTAAAGCTCTGGCTCAACTCTACTCCTCCTCCCGACTGGAGCTCCCTGATCATCGAAGCTGAAGCTGCAGAAAAGAAGGCGGCCAATGCACGTCTTCTGGGTGTCAGCTTCCCCGCCTTTGACGATAAGGGGAAAAAGTCCGCAGCCAACAACTCCGGACGAGAAGCAAAGGGGAAACAGGCTTGACTGTTAATGCCTTGAAAGGCGCATCTGCGCCTACTCAGAAGCCTCCACTGGCACGAGACCCAAGGAGGTTTATTCATTCAATAATGACGACACCCTGCAACTTTTTGAGATACTGAAGCAGGGTGACAAGATCAAGCTTCCGGACCCGAAGCGGCCCGAGTGAAGTCGGGAAAATGGACAAACCCGAGGTACTGTCACTACCATCGGTTTGTCGGACACCCGACCAAGGACTGCTATGTCCTCAAAAATTACATCCAGCGCATGATCAATGCGGATGTAATCTCCGTCGACTACGAAGAGAAGACGGTGTCAGCCAATGTGGTGTCACTTCAGTTCGGCACCTTGTCGCCGACTACCACACAAGATGGCGTCGTCCCCATCCCTAAGGCGACAATGGAGGTGGTGAACTTGCCACCTACCCGTGACAATGCGAGTGGACTCATTCCACTCACCAATCTCGAGGAGAGGTCCTCTGGGTTCATCCCGACCTTGTCTCCGAGGTGACTCAACCGGAGGTACGCTCTACCTCTAAAGCAAAAGACAGGAAGATCAAGTCTTGCCGCACAGTCTCTTCTTCAACGGAAGAGGCACTTCCAGTGCAGACGCGTACACAACAGAACGCCCAACCCGGTGAAGCTGCCGCCGAAGTGGTGCCTCCTGGCGCCATCCCTGAGGAGGGTCCATCTAAGCCCTCAGCAGCCAATAAGCAGAAGCAGGTGGAGGCCCGTTTCGACAGACCTCTGCGGAAAGAAAATGCTTCGGGGCTAGCCAAGCCCCACAACTTTGACATTTTGGCACAACTGGCCAGTACTCCTGCACGCTTGTCTTTGTTCGAGCTCCTACGTCTTTCCAAAGACTCCCGAGAAGCTCTCTGCGAAGCTCTGAAGGATGCCGAATCCTTTCTCAGTCAGGTCAAGCAGCCTGAAGACCTCCCAACTACTTGTGCGCACTGTCATTGTGCGGATGAAGTTATCCCAAACATAACTTTCACCCAATAAGACATGCTGCTCAAGCATCACCGACATAACCGACCGCTGTATTACACAGGGTACATCGGTTCGGTCAAGGTGAGCAGGATTTAGATCGATCCGGGGTCTTCCCTAAGCATCATTCCAAAGGCGCTGCTATCAAAGATGGGGATCCCAATGTACCGGCTGGCGCCCTCCAATACAACCATCAGTGGCTTCAACGCTAGCAAAAGCGAGCCACTGGGCAAGATCCGACTGAAGTGTCACATCGGCAGCCTCAAAACTGAGGTGACTTGTTACGTGGTAGATGCCGAGGTCAACTACAACATCCTGCTCGGACAGCCATGGCTACATGAGTACATGGTGGTGCCCTCCACGCTCCACCAATGCATGAAATATGTATCCACCAACGGCGTCATCCGGACGGAGTTTGCAGACATCGATCCTTTCAAAGGGATCGAAGCCTACTTCACCGATTCCGACTTGTACAAGCCACTTGACGAGGAGGAAGCCAACGACGCTGATGATGAGGCAGAGACGGCAACAGAGCCGGACATGGAGCCTGAAATGACTTCCGATGCCCCCTTGAAAATCCGACTGAAGGGTAAACCACCCCAGAAGGTGCCTCCAATGAGCATCAAGCTATCAGGGAAAGCACCGACTCACGAAGCTCCCCTGAAGATACGCCTCAAGGGAAAGCCACCTCAAACATCGGCTCCCCTGGTGGTAAAATTACAGGGGAAGGCACCACTCACCGGAGGCGCAGCCGAGGCACCTCTCAAGGTGCGTCTTAAGGGAAAGCCGCCGCAGTCATCCAAGATGCCAGAGAGGGCTCACATAACCCTCTCAGACCCCAAAGTCAAAGCTGTGGAGGACTCTCCTGATCCGGCCCCAGTGCTTACAGATGAGGAGCTTGGCGAATATATCTCCGCTGATGTAGACGCACCCTCCTTAGACAATGTAATCCCACAGAATAAGATCTCGTATTTTATCAATAATATAGTGTCTTTTAATTATTCTTGTCTTCCACACTGGAATGCCATGTATACATTAGATAACGCTCTACGGTCGTTGCAAACACAAATAACGACCGTCCATCATAATCGAGTAGTCCCGTCTCAAGGAGTCTGTTTCATAGCCCCTCCACGGAGCCAAGACGAAGGAACCATCATCTTGGGAAAAGTCGAGCGTCATCAAGACCTCCCGCCACTCGAGCCAGAACCTGATACCGGCAGAGTACAAGTCTATCGGTACACGGATACGGCAAAGCACATCATCCAAAAGATGGGCTACGACCTGAAAAGCAACAAAGGCCTAAACTACGGAAAGGGTCGACATCTCCCTATCCGGATCCCGACACCTAAGGGAAAACTGCTGGACTATTACAATAAGACTCGACGGGGGTTAGGCTATGTCACGCCGCCATCAACTCCAGAGAGTTCAGACGCAGAAGACGTAGAGCATTCCCACTCGTCTGAAGCGTCGACTTGGGATTCCGATACCAGTATCGGATCAGTTTTCAGGAAAGTGCTGTCAGCTAACATGACATGAGCGCAACCTCAGAAAGATGAAGGCGAAGACCAAGCGCCGGAACCCTTCGAAAAGGAACCCTGGGCTCAACGCCTAGGAGAACAATGGGAATCACGTTTTGAGTTACGTGAACCTCCCACCGAAGACGAAGTCGAGCAGATCGACCTCGGGGATGGGTCTTCTTCCAAGCCCATCTTTATCAGCAAAAGCCTAGAAGGAGATGACCGAGAATCTTTAATCCAGCTGGCCAAAGAGTATATCGACGTCTTCGCCTGGAGATACGAAGACATGCCGGGACTCGATCCACAGATTGCGATGCATAGGTTGAACATCTTACCTGATGCCAAACCTGTCAAACAACAACAACGATATTTTCGTCCGGACATCATGAATGCCATCGATCAGGAGATAGATAAACTCTTGACCAGCGGCTTCATCCGTGAGGAGCAGCACCCGGATTGGGTAGCCAACGTCGTCCCTGTCACCAAGAAGAACGGGAAGATACGAGTCTGTATCGACTTCAGGGATCTCAACTCTGCTTGCCCGAAGGATGAATTCCCGCTTCCAATCACCGATGTGATGATCGACAACACATGTGGCTTTGAACGCATGTCCTTCATGGACGAGTATTCAGGCTACAATCAAATCAAGATGTTCCCCGATGACGCAAAACACACGTCATTCAGGACTCTGAAGGGTATTTTCTGCTACACAGTGATGCCTTTCGGCTTGAAGAACGCAGGTGCAACATACCAACGGGCTATGAGCACCATCTTCCGTCAACATCTTCGCAAGACAGTCGAATGCTATGTTGACGACATCGCAGTCAAGAGCCGTCTCAAAGGAGATCACCTACAGGACCTCAAGACGGTCTTCGATCTCATGCGGGCACATCAACTCAAATGAACCCCGCTAAATCCTTCCTGGGGGTTTCTAGCGGCAAATTCTTGGGCTTCGTCATCACGGCGAAAGGCATTCATGTCGATCCCGAGAAGACCAAAGCCATCCTCAACATGGACCCTCCGAAGAATCTTTGAGAACTTCGGGGCTTACAGGGACGTCTGGCATACATTCGGAGGTTCATAGCAAACCTCTCCGGTAAATGTCAACCCTTTACTCAGCTCATGAAGAAGGGAGTCTCTTACGTCTGGACAGAGGAGTGCCAAAAGGCTTTCGACGACATCAAGGCTTACTTGACAAGCCCGCCAGTCCTAGTGGCACATGTCGCCGGCAAACCATTTCTCCTCTACGTCCGTGCCATGGATCATTCCCTTGGCGCTCTGCTCGCTCAAAACAGCGATACAGGCTACGAGCAAGCAATCTACTACCTCAGTCGAACACTCATCGGGGCCGAACACCGGTACAACCCTGTTGAAAAGGAGTGCTTGGCTTTGGTGTTTGCCATCCAGAAGACTCGTCATTACGTCTCGGGCCAGACAATTCATGTCATCTCCCGAGTCAATCCGCTCAGGGTCCTCATGACGAAGCCAGGGTCATTAAATTCCCGGCTGGCTATATGGGCGATCCTGCTAACACCGTACAACATGGTATTTGTTCCGCAGAAAGCTGTCAAGGGTCAAG
Source organism: Iris pallida (assembly GCA_029216955.1). Classification (NCBI taxonomy): domain Eukaryota; kingdom Viridiplantae; phylum Streptophyta; class Magnoliopsida; order Asparagales; family Iridaceae; genus Iris; species Iris pallida. The sequence goes on from JANAVB010038953.1 coordinate 4,382, forward strand.
CTCTGGCTGACTTTTTAGCTGCACACCCCATCCCAGAATCCTCAAAACTCTATAAAGACATCCCGGATGAAGTCTCTCTTTCGAAGCCGTGCTCCAACAATGTTGCTGAGTACAATGCGCTCATCATGGGACTTCAGCTAGCACAACAGCTGGGGGTGGATCATCTGGAAGCCTACGGCGACTCAAAACTCGTCGTGAACCAGATTCGGGGGCAATACGAGGTTCGCCATGAAGATCTGATCCCTTACCATGAAGTTGCATTGAACATCATTTCAACCTTCACTGGGTTCTTCATCGAACATGTTCCCCGTCTACAAAACTTGGAGGCTGACGCTCTGGCTGGCCTCGCAGCCTCATTGGCAGCGCCCCTTGGGACTCAACACTATGTCACGGTAACTGGCCGAGACTTGATTTGTCCTAGAAACAACCTATGCTTGCGAGTGGCTCACGCCATGCCGACGAACACTGGTGTTAATGTCCGAGACTGGAGGTTCCCGTTCATCGACTTCGCTGTCTACGGAATCCTTCCAGAGGACCCGAAGGAAGCCGTCTCAGTCAGGAGACGCTCTCTTCGATTCTACTATGATACAGCCACTAAAACGCTGTACCGACGCTCCTTCGATGGGCTTCTCCTTCGATGCCTGTCCAACGAAGAAGCGGCCGAAGCTCTTCGAGAAGCTCATGACGGAACTTGCGGAGCCCATCAACCCGGTCCTAAGTTGCAGGATCGACTGCGACGTATGGGCTACTACTGGCCAACCATGGCCGCCGACGCTGTTGAATATGCTAAGAAGTGCCACGCGTGCCAACTTCATGCAGACTTCATACACACACCGTCTGAACCGCTACATCCTACAGTCGCCTCCTGGCCCTTCGAAGCCTGGGGCATGGACATTGTAGGACCAATCACCCCTCCTTCATCAAGAGGACACCATTTCATCCTGGCCATCACCGACTACTTCTCCAAATGGGCGGAAGCAGTCCCACTGGCAGAAGTAAAAAGCTCCAGGGTGGTCAGCTTTATCAAACACCATGTCATTTACCGTTTCGGAGTACCCCGGCGGATCATCCATGACAATGGTCCTCAGTTTATCAGCCACATTTTCAGCAGGTTCTGTGACAAGAATCGCATTCAGAACGTGGCCTCAACCGCCTACAATCCGGCAGCAAACGGATTGGCCGAGGCGTTCAATAAAACTATCGTCAGGCTGCTCAAAAAAGTTGTGTCATCCAACAAACGCGACTGGGACGAAAAGCTTGGCGAATGCCTTTGGGCCTACCGCACAACGGTACGGACCCCAACAGGCAACACACCATTCTCCCTGGTCTACGGGAGCGAAGCGGTACTGCCTCTCGAGATCCAGATACCCTCACTCCGCGTAGCAATCACAAACAAACTCACAGAAGAAGACAATCAACGTCGTCGTCTGCGGGAACTGGAGGCACTTGACGAAAAGCGTCTCCTAGCTCAACAATGCATCGAACTCTACCAAGCCCGTATATCACAGGCTTTCAACAAGAAGGTCAAACAGAGGACTTTCTAAGTTGGCGACCTGGTTTTACCAGTCAGAAGGCCAATGGTGTTAACTCACAAGACACCAGGAAAGTTCGAGCCCAAGTGGGAAGGACCTTTCATCATTGAGACGGTATACTCAAACGGTGCTTACCGCCTTGCCAAATCCAATGGGGACTTGTTCATGATGCCCATCAACGGCAAGTTCCTAAAGAAGTACTATTCTTGACATCCTCCAGACATGTACTTCCTCGAACAACCTCTTTCCACAAACTCAAACGCTTTCGGAACCCAGCTGTTCCGTGGCATCCTTCCGTAGAAAGATAACCACGTCCACATTACCTCTGAGTTGTCTCTCTACACCCTACAAAGCGGAATCTTACACTTCGTAAGCTTACGCCATCTTTTATGTTTACCACGTCCACATTACCTCTGAGTAAACATCTCGTACAAACAACCACTGCGTTGTTGTACATTGATCGCAGAACTTCCACGTCCACATCACCTCTGAGTTGTTCAGCGTATCCCTCAGGATCATTCCTACCACGTCCATAATACCTCTGAGTAGGAAGATTTTATCGTTTGAACCTAATGATTGCCATGTCCACATTACCTCTGAGCAAACATATTGGTTCCTTCAAACTTATTATCTGTACCTAAAAACCAAGGTGCGCAAAAGATAATAGGTCCATATAAATTATCATGTTCATGATATCAAAAATGAACATATCAAAAAAAAGGTTGTGTATTTCTTTATTTTTCTAAAAGAGAGAGTACAGAAATACTCTATTCCCCCAGCAAGAGTTGCAAAAACACAAACAAAAAAAAGAAGGAGAGAAACTACAGTCCCTGAACCTCTCCAGGGTGGGATGAGAGCTCTCTGACTCGACATCTCAAGTCGGCAGTACGAGTTTCCACAGTCGCCAGGACTCGACGCTCGGCTTCTTGACGCATTAATTCGACAGCCTCAGCGGAAGTTTCGCTTTCATGCTTCTCATCAAGCTGTCGTCGCTGCTGAGCCAAAGCAAGAGTCCGCTGAGTAAGAGTCGCTTCCTTCTGCTTGAATGCTACGTGTTCAGCCAGGACACGATCGGCTTCTAACTGGAGTTGGGCCCGTTGGTCCTCAAGACGGCGCATTTGGGTATCGATCTCTGCGATGTCAGCATCCAACGCAGCCCGCGTCTCCGTCGTCTTCTTCATAGATTGAGATAACTGCTCCACCGCAGCCTCAGTCCCAGCCACTTCGCGCTCCCAACTGCTCACATTGGCCTGGTGGGAAGACTCGATCTCAGCAATCAACCTTCCCTTCTCTGCATCTATCAAGACAGAGAGGTTATTTCGTTGGATGTGCTGCAGTTCCGCGAGCCGCTCGTCCAGCTCGATCACCGAAACCTCCAGAATTTCGGCCATGTGGTCGTTGCCTTGGTGAACGCGGATCAGCTCGATACAGGGCATTGCCAGAGCTTTTGCTGTCGTAAAGCTCCCGTTGGCATCCATCACTGCAGATACACCCCTCTGCAGTATTTTGTACACTCCCTCAACGAGGAATTTCACATACTCGTCGGCATCCGCCAGTACCTGCGGCGTCATAGCAGGAGTTGGAGGAGCTACTACAGTTTGTGGACCAGAAGAAGATCCGCCAACCTCGACCTGCGAGGCTTGAAACTCGACATCAGTAGGCTCTTCATCAACAGGGGCCATGCTAGCCCGAGGAGCCGAAGGAACAGAGGAAGCCGGCACGGGCGTCGAGATGGTACCCCAAGTAAAAGGAGCAACAGAGGGTTCCACACCCTTACCCTTCTCAAGCCCGGAGGAACCACCGACGTCAACGGCCACCTCTTCTACCCCCAACGTCCTATCAGCAACAGGTACCTCCTCCGGCAGAACGGGGAGATCAACACTCATCTCCTGACCGGCCCCGGGAGACAAGACCGGCAGAAGGGTCTCATCCTTCTCAAGTCCCTCTACAGGGACAAAATCTGTCGCTACCGCCTGATCGGTAGCCATCTCCACTTCCACGGTTGGAGCCGGGGTAGGACTTGGCAGTGATACAGCCGACATCCCCTCATCATGACAAGGAGGGGAATCAACCCTCTCCTCTGTCCCAACTACCTCTGTTGCCCCCGCAACAGACTCCTGTAGCTCTGGAGCGATGTCATCGGAAGACGACGAACTCCATTCCTCTTCCCCACCAGGAAGCTGCGTACTTGCTAAACCTTCGGTATTTGAAGCCTCCGCTATGGCCTTCGTTATCTCGGAAGCTGCTGCACCTTCAGTTTCCCTCCTGACATAATCCGGGGATACCGGAATCTCCACGACGACAGTATACTCCGGATCTTCCTCCATGGGAGACATCATAGTCGGCGGGATACGCACTCCAGACGAGCCGCCATCTCTTCTCGCCTACTCCCACCCGACTTTGGAGTACGAGGTTTTCTTTTTAGCGGTTCCTACAAAAGAAGATGAAGCCTCGTAAATAAGTAGAACCAAAATCAGATTATGTGGGACGTCCTTACCTCTTCGGACGCCGAATCCGATGACACCGTCGGTGACGACGCCTTCTTCTGCTTCTTCGACACGGGAGATTCAGCCCCTGCATCTGCACATCGTTTCGATCGATCGCCCGAGGGTTCTGCTTGAGATGCGGAAGGGGCACTCCGTTGACCCGCCCCTGACGGACGATGTGATCGGACCTTCACTGGCATGTCCCCGGTCACTGCTAACTGGGTGCCTACGATAAGACTGGTCTCCCTGTCATATCCGGAGGGCGGGGCAGCCATAACACAGTAAAATTTGGCGGCCGAGTAAAGAATGGGCGGCCGCGGCTCTGGAACGGGCAACATAAAATGAGCTTCGGTACATCCGGCATTATAGTAATGCCAAGCTCGTGCACCATCCAACAAACTTCCAACATACCCCAGGGTAATACTGGGGTTATCCAACATCATCTGAGCATAACCAAATTGCCGCGCAAAGCGGCTCGGCAAATACGGTTCCAGGTAGCACTGATTCCTGTTCCGATACACCAAATGGGATGGCCGGATACTTTGCAACCAGCGAAATCCCCATTGGGGCAGAGTGGTGGTACCTTCGCCCAAATCTCTCAAATCTTCATTGGCCTCAAAACCCAAGTAGATTGGACCAACTTTGGTAATCTCTCAACCCTGAAGACGGAATAAAACCTTTCTACAAACAGGGACACCGGTGTGCGACCAGCTCCTCCGATGGAAACGACGAAGGAGGGCATCTCCAGCCTTATAGTCTCCTTCCGAGCCTGGACTCATCACACTGGGATGATGCAAAATCAGCCATCCCATCAAATAGTGAAACGGCAGTTCGGCGTACGGAAAGTTATTGTTTCTGCCTCTGTCATGAATCACATTTCCAGCAAACTCTCGCAAACCTCGCTGCAGGTTACATACCATTGCGGGGAGAAGAGCCAAACGTCGGCCGAAGACCAACTTTACGGCTGGCAGGATTAAGTTCCGGGTCACCCTCTCTACGGTACCGGATCCGCCTGCGAATACGCAATCCCGCAGCCATATCATCAGGTAGGACGCCAACACCGCCTTGGACGACATTCGATAAGCAAGGTGCCAGAAGCAGCTGTAGGAGCGTGCATCCGACTGCTGGTCTTCATTTCCTCGGGGATTCTTCTCACCTAATCTGCTCATTTTGGATAGCACTTCGCTATGAGAAAGCGCCGGCGGAGTAGAAAACTGCGAAGAATCCTCTTTGTCTTGCCTAAAGACGTAATCTCTCCAAGCGGTCACATGGGGCTGCGTCCCGCTTTTATCCCTTCTCTGCATATAGTAATGATGACTCGCCACTTCCTTGAAAACGGCCGTCATCTCCTCAGCCTTGTCCCCCAGGACCTGAAGTTCTTCGTTGGTTGGAAAGTACTCTTCATAGGGTTTCGACCCCCAAGGGAGTTTCGACACTTCATACATCTCATGAAGTGCGAGCCCTAATTCCCCCACCGGAGTAAAAAAGGTCCCGGTATGGATATCAACATCTCCAGGAGTGCGAGGAACATATGCCTATTGAGGTCAACACCCGCCTGAGTAGCAGGATCGCGGCAGTCAACCCAATCTCTCGGAGCTCAGTCCGAAACCGCGACAAGATCCAGAGTGTCAGTCTATCCCATTTGGAAACATAATGGCACCAACCCTCCACCCGAAACTCTCCTTTCGGGTATGAGCGTTCCATCAAAACCGCGGCTAAAGGACGTAGAGTCCGCCAGGTGTAAGAAGACCCAGACCGAACGACGGTCAGAGTATCCCTTTGGTCGGAAGTAGAATCAATTTAGATGACGCCAGTCACCGCTCCCTCCTGAGAAGGGGTAAGATCCCAAGACATCCTCCTCTTAGAAACAAGGCGACAGAAGGACGTCAAAGGCCGTTGACGTTCAAGTTGCTTAACAGTCATATGCACCCCATTCGCTGCAAAGAACCAGTCCTCCTTGACCTTCAACACTGTCGCCTCAGTAGAAGTGAGGCGGTCTCCGAATAGGAACTCAGGCTTCAAGAAGGTCACTTTATCAGATGTGGAAGATTTTAAAACACCACGCTCCATCATCCGTTTGAGGAACCCATACTGTTGTTCACGAATTTGGGTCATTCTCTCGGGAGGCTGATCCAGCATAAGAGCATCTTGAGCGGGGTTTATCACCTCCTCGTCATGCTCTACTCCCATCTGGTTGAAGGCAGCCTCCAAGAACACTTCATTCAAAGGCGGGATTGCCATTGACACTATCAAAGATCAGAAAATGTTAGAAGCAACAAGAGAGCACACAATGTATCTGAGATAGGAGCTTCGGCGCATCATTAGGGTTTAACCCATGCGCGTCAGCAAGAGCCTCGGCACATCATCAGGGTTTGAACCCATGCGCGTCAGCAAGATCCTCGACGCATCATCGGGGTGTGAACCCATGCGCGTCAGCAGTATAGCCTCGGCGCATCATCAGGGTTTAAACCCATACGCGTCGGTGGGCAAAGACCGCGGCACATCATTAAAGACTCAAGGTCTATGTGCGTTGGTGTACGGAAAACGAGACTTACCAACCACCTCCGGCCGAACTTTGACAGGCCGGCGGAGAACGTCAGCCGCCATAACTTTTGCAGGCTCCTTCGCTTTCTTCTTCCCCTTGCCGGCAGCACCGCGAGGAGTCTTGGAAGCCATTCTCTCGAAGAAGAAGAAGTTAGGGTTTTGAAGAAGAACTCTAAAGAAAGCAAAGGCACAGAGAAGAAGAACTCTCTCTCTCCAACCCTCACCTATTTATAGGGCTTGGTCGCACGCGTGAACCGATGACGTGTGATTTCAGCCGTCGCCTCGGGTTCTGTGCAGAGATAACAGCAAATAAAACCAAAAGATCATCATTAATCTTTTCGGTTACCGAGGCATCATCATCATTAACTGAGAAGAGCATGCGCCCGAACAGGCATGCGCCCAACAATCATGTGCCCTGACCTCCATGCTTCTTATTCAAAGTATTACAAAACTTATTCAAAAGTTTTGAAAACTTTGAAGGGGGTCTTGTAGAAGCATGGAATTTCACAACCAGAAAGCCCATGCGCCAGACACTACATGCGCCAGAGCTCAGAAAAACACTTCACAGCAAAGTCGATGAATATGGACATTTGAAGAGGACTTTTTATTCATATACAAAAGTCTATTACATGTCTAGAAAAGGTTGTACAAAGGAGAATTTCTACAAAGGAAAGATCCTAAGTCTACAGCCAGCGGCCACCATGCGCCCCTATATAGGCGCAGCAGTCACCATGCGCCGCCAGTCAGGCGCAGCAGATACCATGCGCCTCCAACCAGGTGCATCCCACCATCTCTTCAGCAGCTCAGTTATGTGCATCCAGCTCAGTTATGTGCATCCCTTCAGCAGCCCAGTTATGTGCCGCTCTTCCAGCCAGGCTCACCTGATAAGTGCTTCGCCAAGCAAAGCATTTAACCCTCTGGCTGGAACCAAGGAAGAGAAGAGCACCGCCAAAGCTGTGGCCAGGGGAGGCTTCGAAAGAGCCTCCAAAGGCGAAGGAAGACCGTGATCGAAACCGCGGCTAAAGGAACAGCTTTCAACACAACCAAAGTGGGCAACCTCCACTTTGAAGGAAGAAAGAGCCTAGCACCGCCATTCGATCTACGGCTCCTCCGGAATAACGGAGACGAGGCCCGAGCATCCCTATCTTTGGATGCAACAGACACCTTCTGCCTGCCTCGGAAGCCCTCGACTCCGTCTTTTGGATGTAACAGTCACCTTCAAGTGCATCAAAGACAACAGGGCGTCTCATCTTCACCCTCGGGAGCACTTCGTCGACAGAATGCACCCGCATATCCAAGTTTATGTTGGAAGTACGTGAGGGAATGAGAAGCAAATCTTCTCTCATGCCACTATTTATAGGTCGGGCAGATCAAACCCACGCGCCAAGTGGATGGCTCTTCGAATTCCGTGCAATGAATTTGCATTAAATGGATGAACCGGACGCCTCGAATTCAGCCAAACAGCTATTTATAGCACTCGAGGAGCGAGACAGCCGCATCATTAAAGCACATGTCGGATGCGCCAGCCAGATAGCGCATCACACGGACGCGCCCTTCAGCATCAGGCGCATCACACAGACACGCCCAACAGTACCCGATGCATCACAGAGGATGCGCCCCCGCACATCCCCATACCGAGTAGAACGCCAACCAACGCGCCCACTCAGCTGTCCATCGAACGTCACAAACATTAAATGCTGAACTGACAGAGTTGGCAGCATGCTTCCCAAAGTCTGAACAGTTGTACAGCTTTTTCAGAAAATGAAGCGTCGGCAACGTCAGCATCATCATGACTTTATTTTGACGGCTACTGCCACGTAGCTACTCAACCGTCTGTATGCGCCTCTACGGCCATGCGTCCAAATCAGCATGCGCCTCAAAAGCCATGCGCCCCAGACTGCTCTCTGATCCCGAAAGACAGAAGAAAAGTCGCCTGCATGCGCCTCAAAAGCCATGTGCCCCAAATGGTTTGTAACTCCTAAAGGTTACGAGCCGCAGCCTCCTCCTGCAGTCCAATCCAAGGCGCAGCCCACCAGATCACTCCTCTCCACCAAATCCGAGATCTTCGAGCCATGGGTCGACGACATGTGTCCTTTGACTCAACTCGTCCAAGATTTCAGCAACAGAAAGATCTTCTCCTCTGCTACGTGCCGGCTCACAACGCAGTATGAAGAGTTCTCCCCCTCGATCAGGGCGTATCATCCATGCGCCTCCATCAGCAACCTCCATGTGGCGTCCCCACACCGGCGCATCCTACATGCGCGCATGAGCAGCCAGCCTGCAAAACTATAAATAGAGGGATCATTTCCTTCTCACACACAGACAGAATCCACAACGAACATACAAAGAATCACCAGAGAGGCAGATACAGACACTCAACGTCTTCCTCCTCTCAGCAAGCTCCAGCACCCAGAGCAATCTACACCTTCAGAGAACCGATAACCGTCGTCAGCCGGTCAACGGAGTCAACGTATTACCACTCGCTCCATTGGCACTAAGGACCCAGCTTAAACAAAAGTGTACTCCTACGACTACATCTAAGTCCTATACTGTAACACTGTTCTGTTTGTATTAAAATTTCAATCAAACAATTTTAATGGCAAACAGGATCGAGACAAGTTATATAAAGATTCATGATTTTACTGTCTCATAAATGAGAGCATGTGAAATTGATTCATGAGGTCTTTGTGAATATGAGGATTCATGATTCACCAGAGGACGCATGAAAAGTGAAAGCATTGTGATACATGATGTAAGTGAAACACACATGACATGATGTAATTGATGCTCCCGAGGGGGATAACATCTCATAAAAAGATCCATATAGTACCAATCCATGTTACCAACGTGACAGCATCAAGTAATAATCTAGAGCAAGAATATAAGTTCTAGCAAGTACGAAACGGTCAGAGAATGTACTCGCCTGCGATCTGAATGTCTTTGAGAATATACTATCTGGGATGAGGTATCTGACTCCTATTTAGAGCAACACAAGTCAAGATGTATACAAGAGGATGAAGAAATGTACAATGTTTCTATATGCTTTCTAGGTCAATCTGGGCTTAAGTCAACACTTGGTCAACTTTAAACAACTACACTAGTCAAACTAGGTCAACTAGGCCACTCCTAGTCCAAACAAGTCTTACTAAGCCTAACCAAGCCTAGGCTAGCACTCACACACAATCACAAGGCCAAGGACTCACACAAGCACAAGTATAATGCCAAGGGCAACACACACAAATATATATATATAATATATATTAGATATATAATATATATATAATATATATATATATATATATATATATAGGGTTAGGGTTAGGGTTATATATATATATATATATATATATATATATATATATATATATATATATATATATATATATATATATATATATATATTTTTTTATATACCATATATGTATATATACATAAGCCAAGGAAATATCTACAGCATTGTATACATCAAGCCTAAACACCATTCACATAACTTATACACATATATGTATTATAACATAACACATACTAGTATATATATATATATATATAGATATATATATATATATTATATATATATATATATAATATATATATATATAATATATATATATATATATAGGGTGTGTGTGTGTGATGAAATATATATATATAATTGAGGTGTGTGTACTGTTTAAAATGTGTGTGTATATATAGTTGAGTGTCAAGTATACACATATTCCCTAACTCAGATTTTATGTGCAAATAGCTCAATCTCAGGTTTGTACAGAACAACAAAATCATCATCATCATCACAGCCTATACGTAGATTAACATATGGAAATGGCTCAAATCTCAGGAAATATAGGAAGGGAAACTCAGGAAAATATCACATAATAACCATAATTGTCACTTTCAGTAGAACTAGGTGTCACGACCCACACCCGCTTTTCGGACACAAGCTCGTGAGCAAGCCACTACGATCGAGCGGACTCCAGCCCGACTCGAGTACGTATAAGCTGTCAAGGTCATGGATATCATGTCTAATCTAAACTATATCTCAATCCACAAAATCAAATAAACAAGAATGAACAATTATGGGTCATGGTCTGTAGCCCATTAGCAATTGTCCGATTAGACTCCAAGAATAATACGAGTCTATAAAGTAAGCAGAGTATATCATGGTGTGAAATATAAGCACGAGAAGATAATAAAAAATATCACAAGCAAATACCTATCATACATTGCAACCCCTACCATCACGCTCTGCTAACTAACTCCATGCAGTCGCTAAACCTGAAGAGATCATCAGGGCCTCATAGGACTAGCAAGATACATAAAACATGCCTATCTAAACAGTTTAATCATGCAATAATATAACCAAGGTATAAACAAGAACTAGACATGAAACTGATATGGGGCTACAGACAGGTAGCTATGAACACGGATACGTGATCAGTTTGTATAAATGAACTGCCGGAAGATCAATGGAATACCAACCCTCGCCCCGAAAGTGGACTCGCAGGTCAGTTTCAAGACAAGTCACCCTCGTCCCGTATGTGGACTCGCAGGTGCGAAGGACAACCTCGCCCCGTGTATGGACTCGCAGGTTGTGGAAAGACAAAAGAATAGCAGTTCACTCACACATATTTGCAGACACGACTCAGTCAAAATCAGGTGAAGACACGGTACAACTCAGTCATGACGTAGGTAAGAACAACTCTAGCATGATCCATGACGTAAACAAGCCTGGGTATAACACACTATCCAGTCATAAAATACTGATATACAAGCAAGACAATAAACTGGTAAACGCGGTATCATATAATTCTATAAACAACTAAAGATAACATACTATAATAGTTATACTATAAGCATGTAAATAAACTGTAGGAGGAGACAAGGTATACTTGCCTGGAGGTTGCACGAAGGGCCAACAATAAACCGTCAACCAGTAAGCCAAATAAGTCCAAATCTCGCAACTGTCTCCGAAAGCTGAAATAAACATTATCAATATTCTCAGAATAGTAAAATTAGCTAGGATGTCTGTCCTTAAGTCCAATTCTGGATACAGGGGCAAAACAATAATTTCGGGCAAAAACGATGTCCGCCGTTGGATTCGCTTTGCACCGAAAATCGTGCCAGAGTCAATGGTCTCTAAAGACGTCAAACTATATGTCAACTGTTCTGGTTTTCCGATACGAACCCAACCATATGTCCAAAGTTGGATTCTGGCGGACCATGCACAAAATCACCCATTGAGTCGGACCGTGGGACCCACAAAAACGGCGATCCGTTCAACTGTCTCAGAATCGGACCAAACTTGGCATACAGGACCAAAACAATGATACGGTCCTGTTGGCACAAGTTTTGTCTCAATCTGGCGAAAGTGCACGAACTAATTGAGAAATTTGCAGAGAGGCCGATACGGTGAATTTCGGCGGATACGCATCAAATTCGTCGCGCACACGCGACCAATTTGAATTCCGTCAAAGCCTACACGTCCATGAAGCCATTACGCACCTTTCGATGCTTTCGGTTCGCGACCACGTCGCCCGAAATGGCGGGACGCATGTCGTATCGAAGGTTTTTCTAATTTTTTTAATATTTTAAAAATAGTTTTTGCCAAACTTCGAAATCGAATAATTTGAATCTACTCAATTAAATCACGATCCATAAAAAGGGTCTTCGAGTCCTATAGGTTGTCTTTAATCTGTTTAATTAGATTTTTAAATCGCTTGATGGTTCGACCAAAATCGGTCTTCCAATGTAGGTGCTGGTTTACAAAACTGTCCTATTTTTCGACAGTGATTCGCCAGTGTTGGCGTCGATTTCCTGGCCGATCTAGCGCGTCTATATACAAAGTAATTAAAAGGATGTAAAGATGTATATATAGACTTCATACCCGAAGAGGAAGGTCACAAAATGATCAATCGATCGTTGTGTAATCGCGCTGCGAAGTGGGGTCTTTAGCAACCGCTGCTGCTCTGTGCGGCTTCACCGGCCTGTGGTGGCTCCGTCGCCGGCCTACGGCTGCCCACGGCGATGCTGGCGCACGCGCGCGGCGCCTGGGGCCGTCAGGAATGTTGGGGAGGCGTAGAGATGGCGACGTGTCGAGTAGTCCAGGGTTTCTTCATTTTCTTCTCGGCTATACGTATACATATATACACTCTCCTCAGGGTTGGCTCTCGGCTGGGTTAAACTGCTGCATTCACCTAAGGGGCTGGGTGGAATGGTTGCTATGGGCCTGGCTCGGCTGGGGGAGGCTTGATCCGGTGGTTGGGGTGGCCCGGGGCTTTTTTATTTTCTGGTGTATGTAAGTAGGGAGGGGGGCTGCTTTAGTATAGCTGTAGATGAGGGATACATAGGCTGGGTTCTTGCTGGGCATGGGCTCAGCGCAGGCTTGGGCTGGAATGGAATTGGGCCTGACTTGGGCTGGCCTTAGTTGGTGCGGGCTGGGCTCGGCTGACTTGGGCCCAGCTGCCTAGTTTCCGCTTTTTATTCCTTTTTTTTTTTCTTTTTCTTTTTCTTTTTTCTTTTTCTTTTTCTTTTTCTTTTCTTATTTGGGAGTTTATAATATACATATATTACATATATATACGCCCACGAGATATATATATATATATATATAATATATATATATATATTATATATATATATATAATAATATATATATATATATAATATTATTATATATATTATATATATATATATATATTATATATAATAAAATATATATATATATAATATATATATATATACACATACCACAAAACATATATATATATTTATATAAATACACACACCACACACACACACACACCACACACACACCACCCACCACACACATATATATATAATATATTTTATATAACCATACACATACACCCATAGATATTTTTTTTATCTATATATATCAATATAATAATATATATATATATATATCTATATATATATATATATATATATATATATATATATATATATATATATATATATATATATTTTACATATAAACTATATATCTACATATATACGGATATTCCCTATAGATGCATGACTACTCTGAAAGTCCAAAAGTAAATCTTAGGAATATATATTCTAATAGTTTGGCTTATAATAATATCATACAACAATAATATTTTATTTCACAAATAATCTAGAATACTAATAGTATATTTTATTATTATAAATCTAATAACAATATAAATAACAATAATAATGATACTAATAAGAAAAATCTATAATAAATGTACATACAGAATATGTAGTCTAAATATTCCAACATGCATAAGGGTAAGTAGGAAGGTATTTATCCTATTTCTAAAAATAGAATATTAATTCAGTAATAATAAATTATATTATCTATATAAATCCTTTATATACGAAATGCCTATTTAGAAATCAGAAATAATAAATGCAATATGTACATCTACATGGACGTCGTTGATCGTACTGCATTGACTACATGGGCTTGGCTCAGTTCGGTTCCAGTCCAGACTGGTTTGGTACAACCGGGTCTTCCACAAGTCAATAAACCTTAATAATAAATAATTAAATAATAAATAAAATCTTCGGTAAGGGTTAAGTCATAACTTGGCCTGGTTTTCTTAGTTAGGATGTCACTATGGTTCGGCCTTCCCTATCAGGACTAATACACTAGTCAAAGCACGCCACTGCACTATCCGTGCCATGATTCCTAGTCACCTTGTACTCCAAATCTCAGCTATGACTAAGACCGTCTATCGTAATAATTAACCAAAAAATCTAAAGATCACCATTTAAATCAAATAAATAAAAAATAATAATTCAAAATTTTCGGGAAGGGGAGCTACACTAGGAAAGAGTCTCGATTTCAATGTGATGCTACCCATCAAACCCCAAACATGTAAACATACCCCAGACATATATATATATATTAAACTCTGCAAATTAGCATTTAAATTTAGTTAATACATTTAACCCAGAAATTGCACAAACTGAATCATGGTATCCGAAAACAAAAAGGAAACCTCAATTTACAGACCAAATACATCCCATGAAACCCAAATGTGTAGATATATAACCCAGTTATGTATACATGTATTTAACATTATAATTTATCATTTAAATTCAATTAATTACATATTTTAAAACCCAGAAAACTGCACAGTATACACCAGTATGAACATGGTATCAGAACACTAAAGGAAACCCTAAATTAGAATCAAAAACCCAATGAATCAATAAATTAAAGGTTGTTAAATGTTCGTGCACGTGTACATGTGTCACAGGAGTAGTGTCGTGTCCAGAAAATAGGACACGACGTGTCTAATCTGCAAAACATACGAAATACGCACAGACACAGTGACTACGTCATGAAGTGCGTTCGAGCATTCTAGGACACGACACATGACACATCACGACACGTGTTCGTGTCCACATGTAGCCCACCTATAGGGCTACCCATTCGATACCCTGACACGTCACCATGACCTGTCCAAGGGCGATACAAACCCGTGTCAGAACTAGATTTACACTATGTGCAGTCTAGTGCAAAACCCGTGCACACCCAAATTCGAATCCGACACGACACGAGAGCCCACCAAACTCGAGGGGCGTGCTGACAATCATTTCCTCCTCCCTCGTGCCAAGTGGCAGTTGCCCACGTGGCGTGGCGTGTCGTATCTGAGGGTCGAGCAGCAGGGAACTGTGCGCATGCTGCGAACGTGTTCGTGTCCAATTGGACACGGACACGACACAAAAATCACCCCAGTCAGCACGAAAATCAAAGAGCACATGTAGAGCTACAACTTTGTTCAAAAATATTTTGAAATTAACAAAATAAACTCACTTTGGCATTTCATCAAACACCTACCTATACATACTGATATGTGTCCGATACGGATACCAAATGGACATGGTTTTCTATCAAACTTGAGGGACAGCTAGGGTATACCTAAATGAATGCAACTATGGAAAGAAATTGGGAATTTGAAGTTTGATAGGTTTTACCTATTGAGGGTGAAACCTCAATTAATAGGCTTTGAAATGAGAGCTCCTCCTCCACTTGCAATGATCCCAAGCCCAAAATCCTTGCTAGCTACTCACCATGATATCCCCTACTGTTGAGGAGTCCAATACAATTTGTTTGGTCCAAATTGGTTGAGAAATGAGGAATTGGTGAAGGTTTGGGGAAGAACACTATTAGGGTTTTATGTAGGTATTAAAAAGAGGCAAGAACTTTGAAGAGGTGATAAATAGAGGGGGGTGGCCTTTGATGGCTGTTAGAATAGGCTAGGGTTAGGGTTTAGCAATTGCTAGATGAGTGGCTAAGGTTTCCCCACCTAAATTTAGGCTATCAAGGGCTCACATCAAAAGTAGCATTTCTTAACATTTAGCCAAAATATCTTATTAACATAATATCTAGATATTAATCTAACTTAGCCATTAAGTCTCTAACCTTCTAACTAAGCCCCCATGAACATCATTAGCATCTAGGTTAAGTCAAAACTAGGTTAGTCTCTAATAAAAAGATTAGCACCATAATAATCAATCAAAATTCATTTTCATTAAAAAGTCCAAAATGACCAAAATATCCTTAGGCTAAAAAGTTAAAATTAATCATCTTAATCACATGGTTAGGTCCCCATGGTCATGGTTAGTCTCTAGGGTTACACTAGCAAACATCAAAATCATAAGTCATTGATTTAAATAGTTTAAATTGATTAAAATTACCATAAATCATTATTATTAATATTAAAAGATAATATTTACAAAGTTTAAAATTACCCTCAATTCTGAAAATTGGGGTTGACAGTCCAGCTACTTTAAAATTTACGTACTGATTTGGATATGTCAAAGTACGCAAGTATAATACGTTTATGAAAGATACGAAAAATTTGCGTATAATACGAGTTTTATCGGGTGATTGCTAACAAGGAGGATGACTACTATTTCAAAAGTATTAAGAAACAACACGAAAAATATTAATATTATGCTTAAATGTATAAAATATATTTTCTATAATGTTTTCGTTTTCCGATACCAAAAATTCCAATACTCCGATCCGAAACCTCCGATACTGTCGATACCACCGATCCCGATACTTACAGGAATGGTCCGATACCGATTCCGATACCGATAATGTGAACCTTAATATAGATTTAAGGGTGAGCAAGAGCATGTCATGTCCCTTGTCTACTTCAAGTAACCTTCTCCTGAGAGTACCTAACTCCAGGAGATATTTAATCAGTTATTATCATCACCAACCTAAATCTTGGAGAGAAAACTCAAGGCCTGACCTAACTTGCAAACTATGTTCTATTTAATCCTAATTAACTCGAGACATCCTCTATAAAAATGTTTGGCTTACTAGTTTGTGTAATCTAAGTTGCCTACTTCAGAACCAAATCTATGCTGTAATGGTGGGCCTAGAAAGAACTAGTTACTCTAACCATAGGAAGAAGCCAACAAAACCTGACATGAGTAGAATAGGGTCCAAACCGGTCGTAGCCCCCAAATTCGCATGTCCCTCCATATTTGATACATATAAGTAATTACAAAAGCTAAACGGATCCAATCCCTCCACTTCCATCGCTGTCTACAATTTTTTTCCCCGTCTCAAGTCACACAAAAAAAATCCATGGTTTAAAGTATCGGCCGACACCGATCCGATACAGCCGATACCGATACGATATCGGCATGTCCCGATCCGATACCAATCGATACCTGATGCTGACCGATACCGACATTGATGCTCTCTTTTCCAATCAATCCGGCAAAGAAAATTAAATGAAAAGGCAAATCAGCAAGGGTTTAAAGCATAATAAGGTTGTAAAAGCATGTAAAAGAAGAAAATTAATCTATTGTATGTAAATCAATCAGTAAGGGTGACTAATATTTTATTTAATTTCAAAACTACTAAGAAATAATACTTAAAAATACTTAAAATTATACCTAAATGTATAAAATATATGTTTTTAAATGTAAATAATTTATTAATAATTATTTGTTTTTCGATACTAATAAATCCGATACTCCGATCCGAAACCGCCGATACTACCGATATCGCCGATACCAATACTCATAGGAATAGTCCGATACCGATACTGTGAACCTTGAAAAAATCCATCTAATAAATTTTCTCAGATAAGCACAACCATCCATTTGGGTGATAAAGAGCACCGTCGCTCAAAGTAAATTTTCGACGTCTTTGTTGATTCACTTCCATGGACCAGCAAATTCTGGAAAACTTTTGGAACGCTTTGTCACACGTTCCCTCTTGGACAAGGACTAACATGCTTCTGGACTCTCATCCATCTAATGAGGAAACTCTTTCTCTGATCTTTTGATCTCGTGTTAGCACCCAAGTGTTGGAACACAATACAAAGCGGGGGCGCATCCCTGATAAGCAGTAATCGTCCACTAACAATGTAGACGGAAGAACATGGAGTAACTCCCTATTCAATGGCCAGTTACAAGCAGTAACTTCCTATTAATATGGCACTTATAAAACTGATCAACCTGGTCAAAAGCTACTAGCGGACTAGCCGTGAGGGTACCAACAGGCTAGCTGTGAATAGGGGTGAGCAACGGTTCGGTTCGGTTCAAACCGAACCGTATACATAAAAATCAAAATAACCGTAAACCGTATTTCGCAAAACCGAAAATCGAACCATTTTTATAAAAACTGAGAATAGGAAAAGTGTGTGCGCTCAGTTAGGGGTGTTACAAAACATTAGTATATGTAGATTAAGGATAGTTTGATAAATTACTAAATATAAATTGATTTGCGGCTCGATTCGGTTAACCGGATCAAGAACCGAAAATCGAACCGTTGTTTCAAATTTTCAAATTTCAAAACCGAACCGTTTATCATATTTCGGTTCGGTTCGATTCGATTCGGTTTTCGGATTTCAACCGTTATATGCTCACCCCTAGATGTGAAGCTAAAGTGCAGCTACCAGTGAAGCTACCTTGTCCTTAATTTTGTGCCAACTCTGAGTGCAAATTGCCATTAAAGTTCCACTTTACGTCATTCGTCTAGGACCTAATCCAAGTCTATGGGCCTAGCTCTAAAGGAATTTCTTCCAAGATTTTATGACAAAAAATATTATTATTATAGTGGGTTTGAACCTTGCCCACTAGTAACCAACCCCAACTCCCTTCCATACAGATCTCTTGAACTAACATCTCGTGTGTATAAGTCAATAATAATAGCTCAAATATTGAAATACAAATACTTAAAATTTGCCTCAAAATTGAACGATGGGACCGCATCACTAATAACCAAATCAAATAAACCCCCGTCAATGTTTTTGACAACCCAAATCGCTCTCGACTTTGGTCTAGGTCAAAGTCATACTTAAGGCTCTCTAACGACCTCTAAAGAAGGTTGCAAGGTTAGTTGATGTCATTGATTGCTGAGAGTTATTTATGGTTTGCTTAGAATTTTTCTAAGTAGACTTTAAAGGAGTCTTCAAGAGAGAGACAAGAGAGCTCATCGTAGATCTCGTAAGGAGAGGGTTGTTCTGCAGTTTGCTTGTAATCCTTTGTAAAGTTCTCTTGATTGATTCAATAAAGTATTCTTTTCTTGACTCGTAAAGTAGGTCAATTTTGACCAAACCACGTCAATTTTGTGTGTTCTTGTCATTGCTAATTTTTAGGTTATAATTGTGCTTTGGTATTCCCGTCATCGTTAATGTATTGTGTGGCTTCTGCATGTGCACAACCATCATAAGCCTAATGGATTGAGGAAATAGAGAAACACAACAATGAAGACGAGCGCTAAAAGCTCAAGTGGTTACATGTGAGCCTGAGTTGAAGGCAATGCAGGAGAACTAAGGCCTTCAGAGTCACACTTAGGAGGATACGAGGTCTCGAATTCAGTGGGAGAAGTATTTGGGGTGGCTCTAAGGATAATAGATTATAGATGCATGGAATGGAAGACATATATAGGAAGCATACCAGAACAAAATATTTGTTAGTTCGATTGAAAATAGGTTAGGTAAGAATGAAGTAGAGTACTGTTCATAGTTAGATAAGTATATATGTGAACTAGCAAGGCCCGCAGTATGTTTTCCCTCCTTTCTACAATTCTGCTTGGACAAGATAATCCACGGAAGATGCAGCAGAATCCACTTATATAGCTTATGATGCTGAGGAATACTGTACAAGCAAAATGTTAAGTCCATCCCTATAATTAACTGAACTTCCTTGAATGGTTTGTCGCGGTTTTTTCCCTCTTTCTTCAAATTCTAAACTTAGTTTGCAGTCCCAATCAGCACAATTTATTACATCTTCCTTCCTTACTTTATACAAGTATCAGGCCTTATCATCACCAGCTCTAACCAATGGCATGTGTAACAGCTTGATACAACTCGTAAATGGCTAGAGATTTCAGTTCTAATCGGCCTGGAACTTTCAATTGGAACAAAAAGTTGTCAACTGGTCATAAAGACATTGTTTTCAGACTGGAAGGCCAGAAACAATTAACTAAGAGTTTTAACTAGAGTATACTAACAGAGTAACAGGAAGATTTGATTCATTCCTCTAATCCAAGTGAGGGTCTTCCCAAAAGAGAAGCAAGCTAGACACTGGTACACAAAATCAATCACATTTCATCTGCAGTGGTACCAATTTGGGCAACTGGACTGAATGTTCATCACAATCAAACGCTACCAAAGGGTTGGAATATGATAAATATGAGAATGAAAGTTTATCTACACAATTCACACAAAACCTTTAACTGTGTGCATTCCCTACAACATGGTGTTGGCAACATTAAAAGGTAAATAAGTTCATTTATTGATTGTATAGTCAGTTATACATTTGGATACCAAATTATGAGATGCGAGCACCTTAAAAGGCATATCACTAATTCCTGCATACTATACACAACTTGAATACAAAGCCAAATTACAAATTCCTCGATGTTATGCAAATATATTGTATTAATTTGCTTTACAATTGTCAATAAATATAAATGACATCGGCCTCGGTGTAAGTTCTCCACATACCTGGCATTGCTCCATATCTGGTGAAAGATTGCTAATTCAAATACATTTAACCTAATCAGAAATCCTTTCGACTTCTAATACTATTTCATTGCGACGCATGAAAGGAGGAGTAAATGGTGGATTGAACTACAAAACAAATAAACATTTCATACTCAAAACCAGAACACTTGCCTTGTAGTTTATGCCGAGAAATTTGAAATTACAAATAAGTTTACCTGTGCAACTTCTACCAATGCGTCATGTTTCACTCGAAATTGTGGATCACTTTTTAAATCATTACGTAGTTTTGCTTCCTTGCGTTTAACATCTTCATCTGTCACAAAACCTTATTCAAATAGAAATTTGAATAGTACAAAAACTGTTAATTTCCAATATTTTAGAGAAAAATAATCTTATATATAGGTAATATTTGTACAATAAGACAGAATGATTAAGGCTATGTAGTAGACCAACCTGAAAAGGCAGTAACTGCTACAATTTTCTGAGGAACCTCTTCGATCCTTACAGAGGGATCTTTAGGGAGTGGCAGGTTAGCACCATACTTGGACGGCATGACAAATGACATCGTCCAATTATCACCTGACTGGCCAATAACGAAGACATGAACAGAACTGTCTAAACAAACCAAGTCTAGAACACGCAAGAGTCTAAAAAGAAGCTAAAATGATATGAACAGTAATACTTGCCCTCTTTGTTATAACAGGAGTTGTCATATCCATTTTCTCTCCATCTGACTGAACCTTGCGAGTAATCACAGGAGTAGTCATTTCCATTTGTTCACTGGTAGTGTTCTGTACCCATAGAAATATTACATTCAGCACTTCAATATATGTCAATAATACTCTATAAGTAGAAGCGTCAAGGAAGAAGTATTTCATGTACCTTACCAAATAGGTATGCAGCCAGGACATTGAATCCCTGAGAAGCTCCAGTGAAATCAAACCCAGATTTTCCAGGCATTGTAGTCTCAGCTATATAGTAAGGCTGTTGCGTATCTATCTATGGTTAGACATGATAAAGAATAGGAAAGGAATCAAGTCACTAAACTAAACTGCTACAATTAATGGTAGAAACCATTCTAAACCATAAGGTTTAAAGAAAAATTTGATGAAATTAGTTAGAGTAATCCTATATAAGTCATTTTCAGAGCTAATGATCCTGCAAGCATAAATTGTGAATTCAAGTACTTTGATGGATTTTACTTTGTATAATGACAGCTAATATGCAGCTCCTCAAACTTCCATCATCAAAGCATTCAATTAACCCTTCGTTATTTCTCCCATCATTGGGTTTTTTTTTTTTTCCCAAACTTTTGAACTTAACTACCAACTGGGAAGGACGGCGGCCAGCATCACTTACACAGATCGCCAACTGACCAACTCTGAACCATCATGGATTGGGCAGAGATAGTTTATACATCTCCTCTACTCCCTGTCTCATGTACCCGAAAGAGCAGGTCCGACAGCAATCTGCACACCATTATCAGTGGCAGCCACCCCTATCCTAGTTAGAGTTACGTGGAGGGGAGAGGAGAATTTGTTTCTCGAACATTAGATATATCAAACCTTTTAAATCAGCAAGACAAATGAAGACGGTTAGAATCATAAGTATTACTTAAGTCTTATTTCTTATGTGGGTACAATCAAGTATTTGTGGGTATATTTATCATCATATATTAATATGAATACACATGAGATGCAACTTAGGGTTTTAAATCCTTGCACTCTCTTTTCTATCTCCTCTCTTCGTTCTCTTTTGTTCTAAATTTAACTTGGTATCATACAACTTGAAAAAAGTATTGTGTATCCCATCTTCAACTTCGTCGATTAATGGCTGCATGATCATTCTCTGATCTCGTTGTTTGTTGTGAGATCTAGGGGAAAAAAAGTTGGTTGTTCGTTGTTGGTCGTGGCTCTTTGTGACATCTAAGATTTCTGAGATATCGTATTTCTGTTGCATTTGCAAGTATCTCGTGGATCGAATCTTCTAGCACGGTTACTAGTAGTGGTGGTTCAGACAATCATTTTACTATTATTTACAGTAATGATGAAGTGGAAAAAGCGGTTACTATGATCAAGCTCAATGGTACAAACTACCTTGTCTAATCTAAGTCTATCAAAGTAGTGTTGAGGGCGAAAAAGAAGTTCAAGTTCTTGGTGCAAGAGGTCCCGCTCGAATCATCTGCTGATTATGAGGATTGGATGAGTGTAGCTATATATGCTATGTCATGGTTGTGGCATAGTATGGAACCACACATCGTCTCTACTGTTTAGTAGTGTCTTCTAAATAGAGCATCCCTAGAAGAGTCATATTCAAATAAGCGGAACGTGGCTCGTATCGATGAGTTGTACGAAAAAACTGTTTAATACAAATTAGAATGAAAAGCTTATGAATGAGTATCTGGCTTCAAAGAGGAAACTCTTGCAGTATCATCCGGTTACTACTAATTTAAAGGAAGCTCAAAGACAGAAGGAAGAATTCCATGTTTTGCACATCCTAACTTGTTTGGATCATGTTACACATGCATATACTTTATCTCGTCCCAATCGTTCATTTCTAGGATAAAGTTCTGTAGTACCGAGTAATAACTCTTCTTCCTTAGTTACTAGTGTTACTGGGCATGGTGGTGGTGGACGTGGTGATGGCGGCCGTGGTGGTAGAGATGGTAGTCGTCGTGGTGGTCGAGGAGGTAGTCGTGGTTGTGGTGGTGCTCGTGGTGGTTGTGGTATGTCATATAACTGTAACTATTGTGGCATGTTTGGCCACGTCGAAGAATATTATTGGGACAAGGTAAACCCGAGTATGCACATCACGTTATGATGAAAGTGTACAGTCTCAAATCACTATTTATGTCCATGGACATGATGCTTCTAGTTCTAATTAGCCTTCAGCTTTTGATACCTCCAATCCACTTGAATTGATCCTCCAGAAGTTCAATGTGCTTGCTAGTACCCACCTTCAAATCTAGTACAACCATGGCACATATAGGTAATCATGCATTTGTAGCAACTCGGTCACTATCTACCTTTTGGGTAATCGATTCAGAAGTAAACTCTTATGTCTGGTATATATTATCTTTTTTATAATCATTGTCTTGTGAAACATAACATTATCTTAGTTGATGGTCTCCTCGTCATGTGCTTGGAAAAGGTGCCATTCACCCTACTATATGTGCCTAACTTTCCTTCCAATTTGATATATATGAGCCAGTTAACCAAATCACTTCACTGTTTCTTAATATCTTCTTCCAATTCTTGTGTTTTTTAGGACCTCATCACGAAGAAGATAATTGGTTCGAGACATGAAAAAGATAGATTATATTACTTGGATTTACTTGTAAAGACTTTCACATCAGTTTCTACCCCTTTATTGTAGTGGCATTGTAGTTTGGGTCATCCGTCTTTGACTAAGTTGCGTAAAGTTGTTCCCAATTTGAATTTTGTTTATGTTTTAGAATGTAAGGCTTGTCATCAGGCAAGCATCACCGTCTAAGTTGAGTAAAGTTGTTCCCAATTTATGTTTTAGAATGTGAGGCTTGTCAGTCAGACAAGCATCACCGTAGTTCATTTTCTCGTCATGTTGAGAGTCGTTAATTGCAGTTCTTTGATCTTGTTCATACTAACATTTACGGTCCGTCTAGAGTCAAAAATATGAAAGGATTTCAGTATTTTGTTATCTATGCAAATGATTGCTCCCGAATGACTTAGTTATATTTAATGAAATAACAATCTGATTTTCACGTGTTATCGATCTTCTATAATAAAAGTTGTGTTCAATTTGGTTAATACACTAAAGTTGTACGTTTTGATGATACTTTAGAGTATACTCAATCGTATGTGATTTTTTTTCGTGTTAATCATGGCATTATTCATCAAACTAGTTGCGTCCATGCCTTTCAGCAAAATGTTTAGTTGAGCGCAAGTACCAACACATTTTAGATGTGGTTCTCACTCTCGTGTTCAATATGTATGTCCCTAAACAATATTAGGAAGATGTTTTTATTGTATGTTATTTGATAAATTGCATACCATTATCTGTGTTGACTAACCAAGTCCCCTTCTCTATGTTACATCCAAGTCACTCCTCATTTTTATCTCCTCTTATGTTTGGGTGTTTTGCTTTTGTTCACAACATGAAACCTAATCGAAACAAGTTGGCTCCTCGATCTATCAAGTGCATCTTCCTTGGTTATCTTCGAACTCAAAAAGGTTACGTTGTTACAGTCCTCAGTCGCATAAATATTATGTCAGTGCAGATGTTACATTTGTTGAGTCCATTCCATTCTTTCCTTTAGGAGACCATCATCTTCCGTTCAAATGAAATTTGGTCTCTCTTATTCCACTCCTTGTGATTCATGAATCCATTTTTATTACGTGATTTAGCCCCCAACTCATCATCTTCTGCGCCTGAGGACACTCCACTACTATTTTAGATGATCTTCATATTGCTCTTAGGAAAGGTAGCCATAGTTGTACCACTAAGCATTATATTTGAAATTATGTTTCCTTACCTTATGCTTCTTATTATTTTCATGCTTTTGTTGTACCATTGTCTTTTGTTTCCATTCCTAACCCTTATAAGCAAGTTATGTCATCTTTTGGTGAAAAGGTATAATGGATGAGAAGATATCTGCTTTGTATCAAAACTAGACTCGGGAGCTTACCTCACTTTCCGTAAGAAAGCAAACAGTTGGTTGTAGGTGGGTGTACATTGTTAAGTACCATCCATATGGTTATGTTGAGGGCCTCAAGGCACGGTTGATTGCAAAAGGGTATACTCAGACAAATAGTGTAAATTATATGGAGACTTTCTCCCCTATGGCTCAGCTGACTTTAGTTCGCATTCTTATCTTTGTGACACTTAATCGCCAATGGCCTACGTATCAATTGGACATTAAGAATGCTTTCTTGCACAGTGACTTACAAAATGAGGTTTATATATATCAACTATCAGGATATGTTGTGTCTGTAGTGAGGATATGGTGTGTCGATTGAAGGCATTATATGGGCTAAAACGATCTTCTCGAGCTTGGTTTAACAAGTTTATTTCAGTTCTCATTCAATATGGATTTGGGCAAACCATGTCAGATCATTCAGTATTTAGTCGTTCTTCTACCAGAGGTGTTATTGTGTTGATTGTTTATGTTGATGATATCATTTTATATAGGAGTGACTATAACAGACATGAAGGCCTACCTTAGTCGCCAGTTTTAAACTAAGGATTTAAGTACTCTTCAATATTTTCTTGGAATTGAGGTTGCTTGGTCTAAGATGGGTATGTATATGTCGCAACACAAGTATGCTTTGCACTTGCTTTCAAAGAAGGGATGTTGGACTCTCGGTATGTTAATACTCCTATGGATTCTCATGTCAAACTTGATGCTGAGGTAGGGGATTTTTTCGATAATATTGGACTGTACATACATCCAGTTGGAAAGTTTATCTATCTTACTGTTACACCACCAGATATCACATATTTAGTTGGAGTGCTTAGTTTATGCAGGGCCCTCAACAGCCACATTAGGTGGCTATATCTCGTATTTTGTGATACTTAAAAGGTGCACCTGAAAAAGATTTGTTGTACAAACCTCATAGACTCTCATGGTGACGGTCTTCAGTGGTACTGATTGGGCAGGTGGTCAAAGTGATATGAGTCTACCTCTGGTTATTGTATCTTTCTTGGAGGTAATCTTGTGACGTGGCACAGTAAGAAGCAGAATGTTTGGCTCGTTGCCGAATATCGTGCTATGGCTAATACAGCTTCTGAGATGATGTGGATGTGATCTCTTCTTCAGGAAATAGGGATTATAGTTAACTATTTCTATAGAGATGTATTGTTACAATACAACAATTTTCATCACAATTAATCCCGTGTTTCATAAGCACACTAAGCATATCGAGATGGATTATCATTTTGTTCGTAATTTGTTGGTGAAGAAACAAATTATCACTCCATATGTTCGGTCTGAGAATTAGTTTGACGATATTCTTACCAAAATACTTGCTCGTATTTCATTTTCTAATTTATGTGACAAGCTGGGCATGTCGGATCTCAATGCTCCAGGTTGAGTAGGATATTAGAGCAATAAGTATTATTTAAGTCTTATTTTCTTATGTGGGTACAATCAAGTATCTTTGGATGTATTTATCATCGTATATTAATATAAATACACATGAAATGTAACTTAGGATTTTAAGCCATTGGAGTCTCTTTTCTCGTCTCTTCATGCTCTCTTCTTCTAAATTTAAATTTAACCAAGACACTGACTTACTGTCCGGTAACTGTAAGTACTTTGACATTGCGGTCTTCTTTGGACTTGGATCAGGACATGTTAAT
This sequence comes from Iris pallida, assembly GCA_029216955.1. Classification (NCBI taxonomy): domain Eukaryota; kingdom Viridiplantae; phylum Streptophyta; class Magnoliopsida; order Asparagales; family Iridaceae; genus Iris; species Iris pallida. The sequence continues at coordinate 31,256 of JANAVB010038953.1, forward strand.
TGTTGGAACCTGAACATATTATCTCCAATCATATTTGTTTCAATCAGATTGCTATTACATCTCGATATCTGTAATGAAACTCATTTGATTGGACATATTCTTTATACCTGTTAGACAGCTTTTCCGTCTTTTAGACAGATGCCTGTGAGGCTGTGAAATTCTATGCAGGTAGTTAAATCTCTAGTCTAAGGCCTTCTAGAGTGATGCCTTGATTAATCTGATCGGACCAGGTATCAGAGAAGTATACTCAGAAAGATGAAGAGATGTAAACATTTAGTATTTACTTGTAGATAAATGAGAAGTATCTATATCATGTGTATTAATTCCCGTGATTGATGCTTTTTTCACATTTAATAGTTGATAAACTTACGTCCACAAAAGAACGTGGATTGGCCTGGATACTTGTGGACTTTACAATAGTCACAAGGAGTCTGTGACGGAACTCCTCTTAAACTGCAAGGTGATTTGTCCAATTTGGAAAGCATGTAAGGATCAATTTCATATCACTGGAGATCCATATTCAATCAAAACTATATATGGGGTACTTGGAGGGATCACGGAGTTAAAAGGTCGTTGGCTCTGGGATATTGTGGCCACTGCAATATGTTGGGTACCTGGTTAGAAAGTAACAATTGAGTATTCAAGAACAAACATAGAAACAACCAACAACAAATTGCAGCTTCTATCTTATGAAATATCAGGTCTTTGGCAAGAGAGGCACCGGGGAGGGGCAAGAAAAGGTCAAGATTTCTTACATCGATTTTGGTGTAACAGTACGAGGAAGGACATCCAGGTTGAGATATATGCAATACTTTGAGGGGTTAATTTTGTTGCTAGTAATCGTTAGTTTTGTTTTGGTTATTTCAAAATGTAACTAACCTCTAGTAGGTGATGGGATGTTCCGTTAAAGCTCTCTTTAATGAAACGTGGAGGAAGATTTTTCTTCCACTGATTCTCTCATAAAAAACTTATATTTACAATGCTTATATATCACAAGTTCAATGTAAGCAAGACGATTCAAGATATAGCTTGGGTGTGACAGTAAGTACTTTGATTAAGCCATATAGTTCTTTGAGATACGGATCACGACATATTATTTTGGAATCTTAATATACTATCTCCAATATACGCTTTAGCCAAGTTGATATCACATATTCATATTTGTAAGGGAGCTGATTTAGTTGGATTTATGTTTGTACTTTTTAGGCAGCCTAGCTTCCTAATTCTAGGCAGGTGTTTGTTAGTGTCACACCATCTTATACAATTATGCTTTGATGAATCCCTTTGTCTATCCAACCAGGGGAGGATTCACATGGAAAGCAGCTCAAGTAGGAACCGAGGTAAGCAACATATGATCCCTCATGCCACGATCAGGAACGATGGGAGAGGAGGAGGGGGTCAGAACATGGGGGCTCGGGAGCCATCCGGTCAACCAACCAAAGGGCGGCGGATGTTTTCATATCGAGAAGGGGATGGAACTTGTCAGGGAACGAAGCCCCCGAGGAGAGCGACAGGGGATGGGACTGGACGTGCAGATGATAGCGGTGGAACACACGTGATCATGTGGACCTCCAGGGATGGAAGTAGCAGATCATAAAATCCTACACGATGGTAGTTTCAGCAGCAAACCCATTTCCTGGACAGCCTTATGCACTCTGATGCGGCAACAGGAGGATGCCACACTACAGTACCTGGAGCCATCAGCGGTTGAGGGAGTTCCCATGGCCGAGATCTCGTAAGAGGACATAGATAAGGATGTCGAGTACTCACAGCACACGCTAGTCCTCTATGTAGTGGGGGCACGCCTATTCTAGGTCAGATAAGGGCATTTGCCCAACGGGTTTGGCGGCAGAAGTGTGCCATGAAAGTTTTTTTAATATGTAAATATACAGTGTGCCAACTTCTTTAGTGCTCCATCCCCCCTCTGCTATTTCACCAAACTTCTCCCCTCCCCTGCAATTCTTCTCAGGTGTTCCTCCTGAAATTTTCTGTTTTTTTTTCTCAAGTCCCCGCTCATATTTTTTCCAAGCCCCCAACTGACTTAACTCCCTTGATTCACCCTTGTATCCAATCCCATTAAATTGCGCGGATTATTATAATTCAGCCTTGTATTATAAACCACCTCTTCTCCTGTATTCATGATGATTCTGACCTCGATCATCAATCGTTTTAAGCGCTGAAATGAACATACCTATAGACGGTCTCTAACGAATGAAATTTTAGGAACTTGGCCTATCTTATGCAGCTGGTAATTCTCTAAAGCAAATATTGCCCACATAGTAAGCAATCTTCTATTTACTCAGCTCTAAAGAAAAATTCACTCTTCTATTAACTAACATGCCACACAGAATTTCCACTTTTAAGAGAACCTAATTGACATCAATCTCACTAGAAAAACGACAAGTATATAGCAGCTTATTATCAGAAAACATATATGTAGGGAAAGTGAATATTATGAGAAGAAAAAATTACCTCAACTTCTCTGATCTCATATTGACTTGTTCGCTTTAAGATACGATATCTGACAGTTTCCAGGTTTGGAACTACCAGTGTACCAAAGAAGAGCAAAAACTAATATGAAAGAGAAAGAAGATTAAGAAATCAACGAATTTATTTTAAAAAAATAGAAAAACTACCTGACATCAGGGCCTCTTCCAAATTTTGAGCTTCAAATCTTCGTGGGAAGGCATATTTTGCAGTTTCACTCAGCAATTCCCCCAGAACTGGCACAAAAATCCATGATAATCTTGATGAGAGAAAAAGTGGTCCACAATTTTCCCTGTTAATTTATTAGATATCTGATGCAATTTATTAAACAATCATCTCCTCTCTAAACCTCGTTGGGATAGTGTAGAGCTCTGGGAAGCAAGGGCTAGAACAGGGAGATTCGAGTCTCCAAAGCAGATCGGCTCCTTTGTGGAGCAGTGCTGCCTCTTGGCGTCACCGATGCTCTGGTAAAGAATGATGCTATTCCAGGGTTTCCAGAAATGGCAAGGGGATGCATTGTTGAAGAAGTATTTCAGAGTAGCATTAACTTTATTTTTTTGTCTACTGTAATCAATTTACCATTAAACAAGAATGCAAGCTTCTTCCATGTTTTTTGTTGGCTTATAGAGCCCTTCCTTGTGGCTCTTATTCCACTTCTAGATAAGCTGGTTATTTACTGGTCTTCAATTTCAATTTTCCTCTCATGGGACCAGCATGATTAGTGGTCCTAGATGATACAGTGATAAGAATTTAAGACCATAGAAAATCTAGAACCACTGAATTTAAAGGGCCCACTGAAATCAGAAGGAATACACGTAAACAATTTCCTACGAAATTCTCCAAACATACATTCTCTCTTTAAAACTTCAATGCAACAATTCCAACCTAAATATTATAAACTTAACTTTATATTCATCTAAGATAAACACAGTCTCTATCCATATCCAAAATCTTCCAATTAAATTTCTCCATTGTGTGAATGATAGCTATCTCCACCAGTCCTGCCATTCATTGATGTCCCCTCTAATATCTTTGATGTCCTGAAATTTGATAGCATAACATGATTACTCCTCCCCTCTCCAGCAATTTGCCTACTGTGATCCACAGTAGAGCATCTACCTTCATGAGTTTCATCTTGCTTGGAAGCCTCTTGCACTGTCTTCAACTTGCAAGTATTCCAAATGAGAAATCTCAAAATCCATTGAGCAACACCATAATCAATAGAATCATTTTTAAAATCGTTGGTCTTATATGTTCTTCTGATATTGCCTGAGCATTTCTGCATAGCCTCGATCTGGTAAAGCAAAATTATATCACCAGATCGTCCCAAAGCCTCTTTGTCTCCTTGAAACAACATTTTCAAAAAATTCAACAATCTTCACTATGCTATTTCTGCATAGCTACTGTCTTGTATATCAAAATCCCTTGAGCTCGTTAATCATAGATTCATAGCAACTCACTGGTGTCTTATATCAATTTTAACGAAACTTCCAAATTCCAATACATCGAGTATTGCTACACAACCACTGTGGGTCTTGTAAGGTCAGCCATATCACCAGATAATCTTGAATCCTCTTTGTCTCCTGGGAACAACCCAACATCTAGTTAATAGATTATCACCATTGATGTCCTGCATTTAGGAAGACCCTTAAACACCATGTCATCAAAAGTTTCTATTTTTTATGTGTCACATAAAACTTCATAAGATTGCACTGGAGTTCCAAGTAAAAAAAAAGTACTGTAGCATATTTCTTGATGTTCAAAGCAACCCAAACACCCTTCTAGCAGTCCTTGACAATGGTTCCCTTTCCACTGGTTTGGGTGTTCTCTTAACTTCATCTCTATCGAATGGACGCATCTCCATGCAGTATGTTGTTCTGTGCTCCTATCTTCCTCACTTTCTACACTAGCAAGGCATGTATCTATAAGGTCGTCCAGTGGATCTCCAACCTTCTTGATCTCATTGCTACAGTCCTCATAATGTATGACATTCTCAATCTGATTCTTAACCTCTAGCAGCACCGTTACTTCTTCTACAGGCCTCTTAGTTTTCCAGACATTGATCAAGGCTCCCGCCATCCTTGCTTTCCTTCTCATGAAACTTATCTAGAATCACGGCATCCGGTTTCCTTTTCCTCATTTCACCAAGTATTTGATAAGTCTCCTTCTTTACTCCCAATTTGTCAGCACCATTAATAAGGATATTGTAGTTCACTATCCCAGGACAAAACCGACAATCTACCTACTCATATATAAGAAATCACTGGCTGTATCCAATTTCCCAAACTACATAAGCCTCTGAGAATCGCAGCATAAACATAGTCATCATGGGTCTTTGAAGACCAAACAACATCATTACGAAACTTCTTTGCCTCCTCCAGCCGACCAACCTCACACAACCCTTCGATGATAACAGTGTAAGTTGTGCTCTCGGCTAATGCCTTGCCTGATATCTCACTGAAAACTATCATTGCTTCTTCAGCATTATTAAGCTTGAACAGCCCAAGAAGAACTGCATTGTAAGGAGCACACGAGCACTGCGGCATTGTTTGCCGTAAGATATCAAGTGCCTCTTCTGCTTTCCTCACATCAAGAAGACCCTGAGTGATTGTAGTGAAGGTCGCAAGGTCAGGTGCACAAAGGCTCCCCTTCAACATGTCATTTAAGATCTTTCCAGCTTCCATGACTTCCCAACCTTGCAGAAGCCATGGATAAGGATTTAAGTGTTACCACGTCCGGACGACATTGCTTTTTGAAGCATCAAAACAAGCACATTCAGCTGCTCGCTTGGAGTGTCTCGTAGACACAGAGCACCCAAAAATATATTATAAATTTAGTCTTATCATTGCCATCGACCCCTAACATAAACGCGGGCACCTCCTTAGTCTTGTCGAGATCCTCCACCCCACCCCACCCCCCTGCAGAGACTCTCGACAAGTACTTTGTAAGGAGGCTCCGGCAGCGAGTATCCAAATTTCATCCCTTCTTTAAAAGCTGGTACGCCCCGTGCAACCCCTCTCCCTGCTCAACCCATGAACTATACAGTTGTACGAAACCAGGCTCGGCACGAATCCCTCTTCCTCATAAAACACAACCCTCGAAGCCCCGTGATGCCTTCCGGCACCACAGAGCAAGTCGATCATCTGTCTGTAAGGAAACTCTTCCCCTACCGCCGTCCCCTGAGGCATCTCCTCCTCCAGCCCAAAAACCTCGTAGAAGAACTGTTGAGAGTAAATAAGGGACTTTAGTCCCACATCGGTTAGATGTAATATGAAGAGGGGTTGGACCCTCTATAAGTAGTAGGCAGTAGCCCTCAATAATATTATCTGAAAAATTAGACTCATTTCTACATGGTATCAGAGCCATAACTCTCTCTCAATCTCTCTCTCCACAAAAAAAAAAAAAATTTAGCCGAATCTCCCCCCCCCCCCCGGAGCAGCGCCACCCCCCCCAGCCCCATCCAAACCCTAACCCTAACCCTAGCCGTCAAAAAAAAACAAAAAAAAAAACAGATTTCCTTCTCTTTAGAAGATCTCTGTAGTTGCCTCGAGAATCAGTACTTCTTTTTAGAAGCTCTACTACGAATACGAATCTTTTTAGATTTTCGTATCTCAGAAACGTTGTCTTTACAATCGTTTCTGCACGGCTGGTATACCTCTGGTTTGTCTCATGCAAGGAGGCACAATTACGTTGGTTATCCTTGAGCCGTCCGAACGCGTTATCATGACGCGGTTCTAGTTGGTCGTATAAACTACGACATATCAGTGAGAGATCTCGTTTTGTTGTTTCCCCCCGATAGCTGACTAAGACGAAGACGACTCACAAGAAGCCGACTCATGAAACAACAACACCTCACTGATTGCAGTTGAAGAAGTCATGGATTCCATCTATAGAAAGTTGACAGCAGAAGAAATGAAGGCCCTGGTCGAGGATCTCCTGACCAAGAGATTACCGGAGGCAACCCCACGCGTGACCCATACTGTTGTGGATCCGTCACCGTACAAAATGGAGAAGTTGGACAAGCTGGAGACGAAGTTGGAAGGCACGACCAACTACTTGAAATGGTCGCGACAGGCGATGCGGACGCTAAAGGGACGTGGCTTGGTTGGTTATGTAGATGGCCACACCAAGGCCCCTGTCGATCACTCCTCGAAGGAGTTTGCTGTATGGGACATTGTCAACAATGTCGTGGCTGGTTGGTTGACAGCCTCTTTGACCGACCAAGTGTCGGGTAACGTTGAAGCAATGGAGGGAGCTGCTGATATCTGGAGAACATTGAAAGACATGTACTCCGGTTCGGGTAACCCCATGCGAGTCTTCCAACTGCAGGATGAGCTCGATCGGGTAATCCAAGACGATCGTACCATCTCTGAGTACGCTACCTTGTTGAAGAAGTACTGGTCTGATCTTGACCATTATGATCCTCTTGGCATGGAGGATGCTCAGGTTGAACCGGCTTTTGCAAAACATTTCCAGAAATTTTTGGATTATATCTCGCGGCAACGGATGATGAAGTTTTTGAAGGGGCTCAATCCTGCATTTGAGCAACGGAGGAATGAACTTCTCGCACAACCGCAGCTGCCGACATTAGAAGACGTCATAGCTGCCATGGCACAACAAGAAGCACGGTTGAAGCTGATGCCTACCAAGGGTATCTCCCAGGAGGAGCAGGCCGGAGTTGACACATCTGCTCTTGCCACTTTCACACAGCCTCCTTCTACGGGAGGCGTTTGTCACAACTGTGGTGACACAGGGCATTACATCCGCTTTTGCCCAAAATCGACACGGACTCCCTCGAATGGTCGGGGCCGTGGTCGCGGTGGACGACGAGGTGGTCGAGGCAGCTACAGTGGTGGAAGGGACACTTACTCTGGAGGCAACAAGGCGCATCTGGCGGATGAAGGTGGGGACAATCAGCTGGCGGACATCACTCCATTTGAGAGAGAAGTTCTCGAGAAGATGCGCGGCTCAAAGCTTGGTTCTGGTGAACGACAAGTCATTCCTGGGGCACCGTCCACTACAGGAGATTAGTGCACTTACTTCTCCCACTCCAGTGCCGGTATACCTCCGCGTGCTCTTGCATCTGTCTCTCAGCCAGCTTGGATTATGGACTCTGGGGCATCTTGCCATGTCACGGGGTCCCGAGGTAAGTTCCGGGAATACTCTACTCTAACGCCGTCAGAAAGCATTCAGACTGCTGATGGTACCTCCAGGCCTGTTACGGGTAAAGGCACTGTTGATTGCACTCCTTCCATCACTCTATCTAATGTCTTACATGCTCCTTCCTTTCCTGCAATCTTATATCCATTAGCGCCATTATCCTTGATCTAAACTGTATTGTTTCCTTTGATATTCCTAAGGTAACTTTTCAGGAGAAGGGAACGGGAGACGACTAGGCACTGGCACATGGCATAAGGGTCTATGGTACTTGGACAGGAACGGTCTGGATAGAGCACTGGCATCTTTGGTTGCAGACGCAGAACCGGAAGTCCGAAGTCAAAGTGTCGAAGCCGAGCTGCTCCTCCACCATCAGCGTGTAGGACATTCTTCTTTTCCCGTTATTAGTCGACTGTATCCGTCCTTATATCAAAAAGCAAATAAAGAGTTAGTTTGTGATGCTTGTGAGTTGGGAAAACATACCAGAAGCTCCTATGTGAGTTCTGGGCATCGATGTTCTGCTGCTTTTGATATGATTCATTCCGATGTATGGGGCCCTTGTCCAAACGGTGTTAACGGTTATAGATGGTTTGTTACTTTAGTCCCACATCGATTAGATGTAATATGAAGAGGGGTTGGACCCTCTATAAGTAGTAGGCAGTAGCCCTCAATAATATTATCTGAGAAATTAGACTCATTTCTACAAGAACCCTTCCTGGCACAAGGAACCGACCAGGTTGGCAAACGCAGGTGTTCCTAACCGACGGGTCGTCTCCACTCTCCACTCACGGTCTCCCTAAGCTTCAACGTAATTAAGCTGCTTCCCTTCCTCGAGCATCCTCTTTCTGAGAACCTCATTGATAAGCACGCAGTAAGTGAGCGAATTGGGAGAAACGCGCCCGACTGGCGCATCTCATCGAACACGTTCCGGGCATAGTCCAGTTTGCCAGTCGAGGAGACGATTGTAGTTGACGAGGGAGGGGTGAAACCGGGGTTGCAGGCGCTGAGGTGGTGGAGGAGGGTGAGGTGGGGAGGGGGTGCGGCGGGCGGGAGAGGATGGTGTTTGCGGCGATGAGATCGGGGAGGAGTAAGCTGTTGTTGAAGAGGAAGAGGAAGAGGAGGCGGGTGCGGTGAGCCTTGAGATGGCGGTTGCAGTCGCAGAGGGAGAGGACGATGGAGGAGAGGGTGGAGGGTGGGGGACGAAGCCGCGGACGCGGAGGCGGCCGAGGAGTTGGAGCGCGGAGCCTGTGGTGGTGCTGTTGCAGAGGTGGTTGGATTTTTTTGGGTCCAGTGGGAATGGTTTGATGCAGAACGCCTCCCAAAATCTCTCATTTTATGGCGGGAAGGGAAGGGAAGGGAAGGGAAGAGTAGACCTGTCAATGGATAGTCGAAAATTCAAATCCGATTCGATTTTGTATCCAGACTTTCGGATATTATCCGAAATTTCGGATATCGGATTCGGATATCCGAATATATTTCGAATATGGATACGAATTTGGATATTAAGGTATTCGAATCAGTTAATATCGGATCCGATTTTAAATTGCAAATTTCGGATATAGGATTCGGATATCGGATTCGGATATCCAAAATTTTATATATATTATAGTACAATGTCTATGCATTAATTAATAAAAAAATAAGATTTAAGAATTTTATTCTCAACTTACTTTTACATAAATAAGTTCATTTATTACTTTTTTTACCTATATATTATAATATAATTTATATAAGCATTCTTGAAATTTTTAACAGAAGACGAAATGGCTCAATAGAGCAATTGAATTTGGTTTTCGGATATTCGGATAATAACTAAATTTTTAATATTTCGGATTTCGTATATTCGAATAATAGTATTCGAATTTTTTTTAGCTAATCGGATCGGATATTATCCGATATCCGTTAAACTAGACGGATACAAATTCGAATGTCAAAAGAGATATCCGTTCGGATATCGGATCGGATTCGGATATTATAAAAAAAAAGTTCGGATACGGATACGGATATTGTCATGTCCGTACCGATAAGCATCCGTTGACACCCCTAGGGAAGAGAGAAGGTGACAGACAAATTGAGGGTTAAGAGAGAGAAAGTGAGGGAAAATAAAGGTAAGTTATAAAGGCACTTCACTTTTTTATCAGGGCTATCCCATTTTTAACTTTGTAATATTTACAAGTTTGCAATTGAAAAAATTGATTATGGCTATTCTACTCTTTGGTATAAAAGTCACTTTTTTTTTCTATTTTTTTCCTTCTTCTTCCTCAACCCATCCAAGAAAAGAAGAAGAAGAAAAAAAAGGAAGAAGAACAACAACAACAAAAATGTTAAACCCTAGTATTGGTGAAAATCCTAATATTGTTATCCCTAATTTTTTCTCATTTCCAATTTCGATGGCACCCAAAGGCTCCTCATAATATACAAACCCTAATATGGGAGGAAACCCCAATAT
>JANAVB010038954.1:0-29722 GCA_029216955.1 Iris pallida
AAAAAAAATCAAACTCATTAGTTTACTTCATTTAGTAAGACGTAAAATTAATTTTTCTTAGTCATACATCAATTTGAGGATCAACAAAAATATGACGTAGAAAATTCATAAAAATAAAGAAGTATTACAAAAATCTCATAAACTTATTTTTTTTCCTTTCATGAGCAAAGTGTAAAATATATAATGGTGTTTCATAAACAATGAAGAACCAACAAATATGAGCTGCAAAATCAAAATTTATAAGAATACTTAGCTATTTTACCTTAATTGATAAAAAGAATTCTCATTTTTTCTTTACAATGAAAAATCTTTTGAGAAAGCAAATTTATAGTGGGGTTCAAATGATTGATTCAGTTGTCAATTTTAGCATTTCGAATTGAGTATCATAATGATCCAAATCGAAAACGTACCCTGAATAAAAGCATTTGTACCTTCAACGTGTTGGATGGAGGGTCACATATATCCCATAAATATGCTCAAAAGCTTTTCCAAAAATAATATTACGATAGGGGCAGCTTGGTCGAATAGCAACCAATCTCATACATAGATGTGGCACCATCTTACATGACATTCTTCTCAAAATAATAAGAAAGTTCCAAATATTGGTCCGGTATATAATACACACTAGACATATCTTAATTATTTAAAATTAAATTTTATTTAGGGAAGATTTATGAAATGCCCAAAAACTAAAAAAGTTTTATGTAAAACCCACCGCTAAAAAAAATTTCATCGCGTGTCCAGAATTAGAGAAACTTATCCAAAGCGGGTTCCAAATGACCCTTTTGCCCTTCCTTTTAATTTATTGGAAACACCCACAAAACTGCTCTTAAAAAAACGTTTCAATACTCCATCTTCTTCCATACGCTGCTCACTTTCGAATCTAGGTTTTCTCCTCAAAAATCTTTAAAAACTCGTCGGAAAATTTCGGAAAGACCGGGACGAACGGCAAAAGTGCTAAAACGGAGGTCCAAACATCATTTTTTGTGATTCTAAAATTTCGGAAGGCCGTCTAACAATAAAATTGTTACTTTCAGTGTCCTCGACGATACGCTCATTTTGCGACAAACGGGACCTCGTTTCGACCTCCCAGTCAAAAGTTATGGCCCTCCAAAGTTTCAGCTGACCATAAAATGCAGGAGAATGGCCATTCTCCGTTTAGAACACGAAAAATGTTAATTTTCGCATGAGAGTGGTCATTCTCCGTATTAGTAACACGGAGAATGGCATTCTCCGTCTTAATTTACACGGAGAATGACATTCTCCGTCTTAATTTACACGGAGAATGACCATTCTCCGTGTTAGTAACACGGAGAATGACATTCTCCGTCTTAATTTACACGGAGAATGGTCATTCCAGTGTTAAAATGCAGGAGAATGACCATTCTCCGTGTTAGAAACACGGAGAATGCCATTCTCCGTGTTAAATAAAACGGAGAATGTCATTCTCCGTGTTAATTAAGATGGAGAATGGCATTCTCCGTCCTAATTAAGACGGAGAATGGCCATTCTCCGTGCTAAATTAAACGGAGAATGACCATTCTCCGTCTTAATTTACACGGAGAATGCCATTCTCCGTGTAATTTATCACGGAGAATGGTCATACCAGTGTTAAAACGCAGGAGAATGACCATTCTCCGTGTTAGAAACACGGAGAATGCCATTCTCCGTGTTAAATAAAACGGAGAATGTCATTCTCCGTGTTAATTAAAATGGAGAATGGTCATTCTTCGTCCTAATTAAGAGACGGAGAATGGTCATTCCAGTGTTAAAACGCAGGAGAATGGTCATTCTCCGTGTTAGAAACACGGAGAACGGCATTCTCCGTTTTAAATAAAACGGAGAATGGCATTCTTCGTGTTAGTTTACACGGAGAATGGTCATTTACAGTTAAAACGTTAATTTAGTTTTTTCATGAATAAAGAGTTTCGTTCTTCTTTCAAAACGATGATAATTCTTATGGAAAAGAAGAAGAAAGATCTTCTCTCCACAATTGACCTAATCGTCGAAAAACTTCAAATGTCTCCACGATGAAGATGATGATGATGGTGATGATGATGACGAGCGATGATCTGAGTTCGACTGAAGAAAAACACACCGAACTACGAACGATTTTTGCGATCTCTGCTGAATATGAGAGCAATGGAATTCAGATTTCCCGTGAAGAAGAAGAAGACGAAAATCGCAATCCAGATCTGAGTTTTTTGAATTCAAATACATATAGATGACCAATTCGCGCGGAGGGGTAGTTTCAGTATTATAAAAATAGCATTTCCCAGCGGGTGGCATCTAAAACGGAATCTTGGAATATTTAACGTGAAATACTTAATTCTGGGTATTTCATAAAACTTATGCAGCGGATGGGCATTTCATAAAAGCCCACCCCGAAATTGGGTTTCTCAGCAATTTCCAGTTTATTTATGTACAAGTTCAAAAGCAAGTCCATTTGGACCATGTTTCCTAATTCTGACCGGTTTTAGCAAAGAATAATGTTATTTGTATCTCCAAATTATCCCTCAAAATCAAGTCTTCATATGTAGATGTTGACATGGCATGCTAAATAATATTATGTGACATATGACATCAGGGCCCAGCATGAGCTCATGGGAGCTCCACGACAAACTTTCAAAATAAGGTCCCTCATACACAATGTAAAAAATATTTTAATTTTTAAAAAAAAATTGGTATAACAAAGAATTGAACGTAAATCTTTATTATAAGAGTCTAATGTACTAACTACTACATCACAATAACTTTGTGTATAAGAGGGCCCATGGTGTATACTATTTCTATTTTGAGATACAAAATTATTATATATTTTTAAACTATTTTTTTGGCCCCTCATGATCTGTGGGTCCTGGGCGGTTGCCCTGGTCACCCTGGACCAGGGCCGACCCTGTATGACATGACAGATGACATAGCAAATTTAACCCTAAAAATTAATTATCCAATTTTTTTCATGTTAATATTAATTTTAATATTAATATTAATAGTAATGTTAATGTTAATATTGATATTATGTTAATGTTAACTTATTAACATTAATATTAATGTTAATATTAATTTTAATTTCAATTATAAAATTTGTCACGTCAGCTGCTAAATCAACATATCACGTCAGTTGCGACGTAAGGATGAATAATTTGAATGGACAATTTAGAGGGACAAATAGTATTACTCTTTAGCAAAAGACCTTGCTGATACGATCATATATATATATTATATATACACTGCTTCACATTGAGTGGTACATGAAATGAGTTTTAACCACCACTAATGTGACTGGTTTGGCTACCCATAGAAACTCGCGCTCGGTACCAACTGAATCCCTCCATGGCCATTAGAGCATCTCCAACCCTATTGTCTTGTTAAGTGTTGTGAGTCTTAGGTGGCTCCTATGTGGCATGAGCCACAAGACAATGTCTTGTTTATGTGGCAAAATTATATCACAAAAGACAATAAGATAGAAAAACTCTCTCCAATGCAAAATATTGAAATGTTTACTTTTTTTGGAACTTGGAAGATAAAGTATTAAGATATTTACTTTTGTTCCAACTTTTAAGACAACTACTCATCTTCTTTCTTTTTTCTAATATTTTTATTCATAATTGATGACATGGAAGAAAAGACATTGTCAAGTGCATTGTCTAGAACAAGACAATCAACTTCACAATGTCTTCTTTAATTTTTGTCACATAAGCTTCAAAATTGACTTGACAATTACATTGGAGAACAACTTTTGAATAAAATTTTGTCATTTTTATGTGGCAACAACTTTTTCTAAAGTCACAATAGGGTTGGAGATGCTCTTAGGATGGTAGTAGTGATATATAGGTATGCATCTAAAAAAGTCCATTGTTTGAATCGATCACATAATGTCCAAGTAGGCCGCCAAGATATTTCGAGAGAAATATATGTCCATGTGCTTAAGGTCAGCTCCAAGCGATCCTAATTTTATTTTTTTATTATTTTTATATTTTATTATTTTACTACTAGTTTTATTTTTATAGGAGTCGGTTATATTCAGTCTCACCAATTCGAATTTCTTCTCCTGTCCTTGCATGACGTAATATTTCAAATATTTTTACTCATATATATAAATGTGAGTGATCCATATTTTTACCTAAGATGGAACGTATTTGAAATACTATTTTCTGGAACAACATATCCCATTTCAAGAAAGAGGTCGGAGAGACCAACATGGCAATCATCAAAGAGAGTAATATCTCAATAAATATATACAATTTTCTTGTGGGTGAGGTAGAGTTGGACTTTTGTGGGCACAGGCATACTGTTCCGATAAGGACTTGTCGGTCATGAGAGCTGGTAATGATCAGTACGACCGAATAATTTTACAATCGGTTAGCTTTGCGGCTAGGACCATCTGTCTTTTCCCTCTCCGGAGGGCCCAACAATGGTTTTGGCTCCATCGACAAATTCAAGAGTGATTGATTTACTCGCTGATGCACAAAATCTCGAAGACAATTCAGGTGGGAACATGATAAATGCTAACGTCCATAGATCATGTGGCAACTTCAAAACCATGTCCGCGAGAGATGTCGTTAGGACCCATCAGTGGATTGGAGGGGTCTAGCTCACCTTGTTCTGAGCACACGTGCTTGGAAGAAACTTGGTTGAAAGAAGGAGAAGCAACAACAGAATCAGCAACAACTTTTAAATTTTGTCCGTAAATAAATTTTGACCCGTTTGGTACACTGTAGTATAATTCTAATCCCAATATAATCAGATACAAAATTACTTTTTGATTTGATTACATTACAGTGTACCAAATGAGGCCTTGGTTTGCCAATACATCAAGTAGAAGTAATTATTAAAAGTGGTGTGTTGGTTCAAGGTATAGTGGAGGATTTTACTAGCGGATAAGGATTGAATCACGTAGTCCACATTTATTTTCTATCAGCTAGTTTGCTTGAGTTGGGGCATAGTTCGGACTCAAATGGTAACAAATGCATGGACGAGTGACCAAAAGTGATACTTTGATAACACACTTTATACTGCACATCTTAGCATCGGGTGCGGAGTTGACGCGGTAATCTCGCGGCTAGCCATTGGAGAGGTTGGAGTATGAGGTTGTGTACGATTGCTGCAAAGCTGGCTGCGAGATTGGCACACTAATTGTGTGCAGTTGGTTGTGCGAGGTTGGTATATATATATGCTGATGCGCCGTTGGTGCGTAGTATCCTCTTGTGTGAGCTTCATCGTAAGCGAGCCTCGTTGCAAGTGTTTCTCAGGTTGTTAGGATCTAGAGTCGATTCAATTCGTAGCTAATTAGTTAAAGGACTTACTGCATTATTGATTGTTGCCATTACAGGTGATTGATCAATTTCTAACTGACCAAGGGCTCTCTTAGCGAAAACAAGAGTATACCAGTACTTGGTTAAAATAGAGAGATCGAGCAGATAAGATAAAATAAAAGAAAAAAAGAGAATAATCTCTCAAGCTGTCAGTGCTTTTTCGCACTACGTAACAACACTCAAGCATTAAGTGTTTAGCTTAGCAGTGCTTGTCCGAGTCTCATAGCTCCAGCACAACGACACTTTATCCGAGGAAGGAGGTGATAATTTAAAAGTGTTCTAGATGTTCAGTTGCAACTCAATACATTGCAGACTTCCTAGTCCTTGGGAGAGAATCGACGAATGGTCAAATATCTCTTTGAACAATAATGGTTCTGACCGATCCAACAAACTAATATGTAAATTCTATTAACATATTTTTAGCAGCTTTTACTAGTCAGTATTTCTATAGCATTTCACACGGCTTGTTAGCAGATTATTCTGCTATCATTTGCAACCACTTTCTGGTTTAGTTGAGGAGCCTAGTACGATTAAAACATCAATCTCATAGGAGATTTCTTATTAAACTTGTCACAACCCGCATCCTAGAGTAAGGGCACAAGAAGTGGGTACGTCCAGCCTACGCCGCAGTGTCGGCGATAGAACGCTGTCCTAGGTCTATCATCTAACAATATAAGGTACCTGTACAGTATATACACTCCGAATGGAGGTGACATAGCAGAATAAAGTCTCAATCACATCTAAGGTAGAATACGATAAGCAAATAGATATAAACGAATCCACACAAGAGATACAATAGATAGAAGTCTAAGTGTCTATGATAACATCTCCACAAACATCCAGATAAAACAAACTCCCAATATATACAATAATGTATCAATGAGAAAGACAAGGTAAGAGTCTAAGCTAGCAGTCTAAACCACTGGTGGCAGATCCTCTACTGCAAGTGGGTCCAAGTCACAAGTGTTGTCTACAGCTACACCATAATAGGTAGACACCAGAGCCTCATCCTCGTTCTCCGTAATATTTTTAACAGGTCCAGTCATGATAGAAGCGAGCACACTACATCTCACACAGTTCATAATAGGTTAGAAAAATAAATATGCAAAAGAGTAAGATACAAGATCTGTAAGAAGATGTACATGAAAACATGAGAGATATTTGTAAACTAGAAATATATATATATGGTAGGCAAGAACTGTAAGTGACTAGTGATTTAAAGAACAATAGGTTATGTAAACGACATGATGTTATACACGAATAATCTACAGAGGTTGCACACGAGTAACTACAATAATGATCACATAACCACTTCTACTCTCTCGTCCCCAATAAATACACAAGAATCCAGTCAAGATACGTTATTGCACACGAAGTATAAATGTATACGAAGATCATGTGAGCATATGAGAGTACACGATTTCACACGATTTGCACATGAATAACATGAATACAAGGAGTACATGGTGCTCATGATGAAGTACACGAACATGAAATATCCGATGTATCCGCTAAGGGTATAACATCGTACGACAAGATCCATATAGTACTAATCCGTGATAACAAGTGTCAGCATCATGTAAAGTAGTCTAGAGCTAGAATATAAGTCCTACCAAGTATGAAACGGTCAGAGATATACTCGCTTGATAACCTGAATGTCCTGTTGAGAATATAGAGTCCAATGTGAGGTACCTGACTCCTATTTATAATAACACAAGCCACAACATGTCCAGAATAATAACATAAAATATTACAATGCATTCTACATGATGTTAGGGTCAATCTAGACTAAAATCAACCCTTGGTCAACTCTAGTCATCTGTACTAGTCAAACTAGGTCAACTAGGTCAAGCCTAACCCAAGCAAATCTTACTAAGCCTAACCAGTCTATCCTAGCAAGCACACATCAATACAAGGCTATACAAGCCAAACACAAACCACACATTATAGGCACATCCACATCTAACAATTAGTCATGACATATATATATATATATATATATATATATATATATATATTATATATATATATATATATATAGGCACATACGCAAAAGGTATACTTAGGCTTGTATAGGCTATAGGCCTATACTTGCATAGCACATATCATATATCACTCAAATGCTAGGCATCACATGAATATATATAGAGAGAGATAGAGAGGGACATATAAGAATATGTGTGTGTGTGTAAAGTGTGTACAGAACATGCAAGGTAGGATTTAGTTTAGTTGGCATTCATGCATCAAGTGTACAGGTAGGAATGTAATGTGGGTTATGAAGGTTCCATGTAGACATATGTTCAAAAATTAAGGAAGTTTAGGACATGCATTGTATTTCATTACAAGGGCATATATGACATGCATTGCTACTTTATACATGCATTTCATATCATTTGATTTGTCACCCCACACCCAGTGCAAGGGTATGAGAAGTGACAAACGTCCAGCCTACGCCACAGTATCGGCGGTAGAACGTTGTCTTGATTCACGATATCTAACACAGTCTAAAATAAGCTCCGAATGGAGAGTAAATAATAAATAACTCAATCACAATACTAAGATGGAATAGAAGAAAGAATCTCAAGAGAGTCACAGATAAAAAGTCTAGGTGTAAACCACCAGAAAAATGTCAAGTACAACTCATAAAATCTCAAACAGAAATACAATAAAGTACTAAGTCTCAGCTAGACTATAGGCAAGTCCTCAGCGACTGTGGGATCCTCCTGAGGGTCCACGTCGCCAGTGTCATCTAAGCCAATGTTTGTCATAAAATATAAAAGGACAGAACAATTATCGGAGGACTGGACTTTTACTTCACAATACAAACTCGCTTGTACAAAGAAAGCATAGGGACGAAAATCTAGGTACAACAATCTATGTACAATTGTTTATTATAGATTCTGGGAGGTGACGATAGAGGCTCGGAAAAGCGACGGCCGCTCTGCCTTACTCTTGGACGATCGGGTACAGCTTTTTGGCTCTGTGGAAGAACTGCTTGGCATTGATGAAGAAATGCTATCTTCAGGCTCTCTGGATCTATATGTCTCTATGTGCGTCTGTCTCTATCTATATATCTTCTTTATCTCTCTGTGTATATCTTGCAAGGGAATGGCACCCTGCTATTTATAAGAGGGGGGGCTCATTAGGGTTTACAATGATTGCCCATTCTTGAAAGTTGGCGGCTAAGGATCATTAAATCTGGGTCGTTCATCGAGATTTGAGCAATGAATGCGATTGCATCAAATCTTTTATGGGTAATTAATGCTGATTGACATAAATTCTCCTGATTTGTCATGCCAACCTCAGATTTTTTGACACGTGTCATCAATTTGCTTATTTGCAAATGATCTAATTTGATCCCAATATTTCATTGGGATTTGTTGAGAGATTTCGATCAATCTGATGCCACGTGCCCCGCTATCATGCCACATGTCGAGCTATTATAGAAATCTGTACTGCAGGGAGGTTACTCCTCATTGAGCCGTATAAGGCTGGCCACGTGTCCAGGCTGCTTGATAGTGCCCCCCCAGAACATTTGGACCGCATGGTATGATTTGAACCGCATGAGTGTGGATGACCGCATGAGTGAATCGCATGGAGCTAGACTTCGTGAGCCGCATAGGGATAGTCTTCGTGAGCCGCATGGAGCTAGTATTCGTGAGCCGCGTGGGGCTAGTCTTCGTGAGCCGCATGGGGCTAGTTCGTAAGCCGTATGGGAATGGTCTTCGTGAGCCGCATGGGGGAGTCTCCGCTTGGGCCGCATACAACTTTCCACGTGTCAAGGCCGCATGATAGTTTCTGACACTCGGGGGATCGTGTCAGAGATTTTTTTTGCTTTCAAGGGGTCCGTTATTATGAGGGAATCATAATGATATCTTCGTGTCAGAACTGTCACTTCGTAAATCTGTCAGCCGTCAAGGCATTTAATACAAAATGAGAGAGCTATTTGTAGGTCACGTGGCTCCTCTTTGAGCCGCATAGGATTTGTTTGAGCCGCATAGACGCTCGAGCCGCATGGATACTTGAGCCGCATGAACTCTCTGAGCCGCAGGGAGCTCTCTGGCCGCATGGATCTTTCTTTATTCTTTTCCATGCTTCTACAAGACCCCTTCAAAGTTTTCAATTTGCAAAATTAAAATACTTTGAATAAGAAGCATGGCCATCTATTCTTCTGGCCGCAGATGATGTCCTGGCCGTATGGATGTCTCGGCCGCATGGATGTTTAGGCCGCATGGATGTTTCGGCCGCATTGAGTCAATCAGCCGCAGGGACTTTCGGGCCGCATAGCTTCTTGCCACGTGTGCGTCATTAATTACCTCAAATTTATTTTAGTGCCGCCTTTAGGGGAGATCCCGAGGGTCGGCTCATTAAATCTTTTGAATTTTATGCTCTGGGTGAATCTCCTTTATGAGAGGGGACGAAATTCGAGGAGTCGGTTTCGTCTTTTCCGAGGCGGTTATCAATCTAAGCACTACAAGAAAATAGGTTAATAATGACTTTATTTAGGACACTTTCTATATAAGTGCCATTAATTTTTTTAAGTGATGACACTCTACTAAAATGTGTCGTGATAATTAAATATTTACCATCATCTATGACACCTTTTTGAAAGTGTCGTAAACATAAATTCAATAACACTTTTTAGGTCATTTACAAATGTCATGTAATGTTATATACTAAACACAACACTTTTAAAGTGTTGTCCCAAATTTAATTTCCTACACTTTTTTTTATTTTACTGCTCTCCCCAAATTTTGGCTCTGTAGCCCACGATAAAATGCTTTTCATCTTCCTTCTCTCTCACTTCCATCCTTTCTAAACTCTCTTCCAACTTTCTTTTTCTCTCCAAATTAACGGTAAACTATCTCTCTCTCTCTAAAGTTAGGGCCGTTAGGAGTTGCCGTCACAGAAGTCATAGAGGTTTGCTCGCATCTCTATTTTCCTCAATTTCGATATTTTTCTCGATCATTTTCGATGTAGATCAGTTTGATCTTCTTCGGTGGAGAATTCTTGAACGATTTGAGTTCTTGAATGATTTGTTGCTTTTTTTGGGATTTTGTACATTTTTTGTTGGGGAATGGAAGACGCTAATGGAGGCGGAGTGGAGAGAGGGAATGGAGCTCTGGAGAGAGATCCGACGAATGTGGACAATAGTGCGTCTATCGAAGAGGCTTAGGAATCTAAAGATTAGGCTCGAATTCGTCTGGAGATGGCGACGGTGGCGGCGACGTCGAACGCGGTCCGACTCCTTTCAATAACAAAGGATCAAATGTTCCTAAAGTAGGTTTAGTGAATACGTCATTGTTTTTTGTTTGGGACAATGTGGTTTTAACCTTTTGTGTGGTGTAGAAAACCACAAAATCGAAGGCAAGAAAGGATGGAGCTCGGAACGGGGTAGCGGTAGTAGCCAAGAATTACAGGATGGGCCTCTCGCAGAGACTCTTTCGCCACCAATTTGAGGAAGGGCACTGCTCGTCGGCCAAGCCGAAAACTTCAAATGGTTTGCAATTGATTTGTTGCTCTCTCGTGCTTGTTATTTTCTGTGAAGTTACTTATCCGTGTGATTACTTTTGTGTATCATGAGGCAGGTGTGAGTACTGGTAGGGAGGCCAATTTGGGTGTTGTGGCAAGAAAGCAATCGGTAAGTATCTTTGTGTTTGTTGTCTATGGCCTAACTTTTCTTATATGTAAGATTCGTACTAATGAGAATGATATCTTTAGCATACCCGTGCCTTGTTATTTCAGTTACAGTTCAGTGCGCATTGCTCTACTATAAGCCTCATTGACTTCAAATCAATGCAAGTCGAAGTCAATTAATTTCTATACATCCCAGAATAAGAAGTGTATACAACAGCAACAAAACCCTTTATCTGCAACTTAAATATGTGTATATTAATACTAATTGGTTAGTCTATTCAAATAAAATAAAAGATGATAAAATTTGCAGAGATTGGAGCTAATTGTTTTTGGGAGATGTCCAATCCATACCTGTTATCTGGATTTAAAGCATGTTTGTATATCCAATTTGGTCAAACCGTCTAATGGTCGATATGAATCACATCTACCAATGCTACCTTTCCTTACATAGTGTTTCATATGGTTTTCACTTGTCTCATTTCTCTTTGTGTGACAATTTGTATATATGCTACAAGGTCAACTGGCAAACCATTGATTTGGATAGGTTTATTCTTAAATGATTGGTTTGTATTTTAGGGAATAGTTTGCTAAATATCGTCCCCCATTTTAGGCATCTTGATATTTGTTAACTTAATGTGGTATTTTGCTGATTGTGCATGCAGTTGTCGTGCTTATAGGGCGTACTGTTTCTCACATCACACTGGAATGTGCTTTGTAGACACATCCAAACATTACTACCACTGGATAAGAGGTTATTTCTTTTTTAATTGCCAGTTGTAGTTTGATCGATTCTTCACCTATTATCTGCTATATGGAGACCTAAAGTTCTTCATAGAATCAACATAGTGTTGGAAAAGGAATCATTCTTTCATTTTGTTATCAATATGCAATGTATGTGCTTCCTTCTATTCTAAGCCTTTTCTAATTGGCAGACATGAATTTTTGATGGCATTCTCCGCTTTTGCACCTGAAAGTGGTTCCTCTTGCTTATTTATTATAGCCCACCCTCTGTACTTCTCGTGCATACTGTGCATGATGTTGGCCCAATGATGGTATCATGTTTTTGAATATGGTTAATATGTTAAGTTGAGCATTTTATTATCACTAATCTTCATACTATCGCTATAGCATTTCTACTTATACTTATACCTTTGGTGATATGTGCCAATTGGTTTACATATTAGTGATATGAGCTTATCTATCTTAAATTTAATCGGGTTGCCAAAATCAAAACTATGTTTTTGATTGTGGCCATTCAATTAAGTTTAATCATTATGATATCACTAACATTTATGCTATCACCTTAGCAATTATACTTAAACTCAGCATTGTCCTGATGTGCATTAAACTTATCATACTTGCTACTATGTATATTACTTTGTTCGTTTAACATGTACATGCAGAAAAGCAATAAGCAAGATCAATGTGGACATATGCAATGAAGAAATCATGGTGGGCCAAAGACGACGGATCCCACAAGATTTTTCTGAACCACCCGACGACATCTCCGGAGCCATGCCATCATTATTTCAAGACTCTGAAGAAGCCTGCACCTGCTACAATATATCTGGAGTCTGTAATGAGTCTTAGAAATTATTGTAAACACAAAAAATGGATCGCAAAATCGAAAGCTAGGGTAGAAACCAGCCCAGGATCATTTTCGGATGAAAACCGGCATACCGACGGTATACCGGTGCATACCGATTTTGTTCACAGAAAGTTTCTGTCCACAAAATCGACATACCAACGGTATACCGGATCATACCGACGGTATACTGATTCTTTAACGTTGAAAGTCCAACGGTCGGATTTCCAGCATTAAATGATCCAAACGGCTATATTTCGAGCCGTTGCAATCCCAGACTGGTATACCGACGGTATGCCGACTCATACCGGCGGTATGCCAGTCGCTGGCTGAAAAGTTGCCTTTGGCTCTTTTCAATGCTTTGGTTATAAATAGCCTTGAACCCCTTCATTCAAGGTTGCTGCTTGAGCCTAAAAATTTCTAAACCACCAAAGCCTATCCACAAACAACTCTACAAAGCTTTTATTTGTCATCTACAAATTGTGTTAGAGTTATTGAGTTGAAAAGTGACATCTTCATCTTATTGTATAAGGAGATCAAAACCTATTGTGAAAGGTTGAAGTTGGAGAGTCTTCGTATCCAAACTCTCGGTTGAAGTTGGAGAGGCCTTCAGATTAAAGCTCTCGTGTAAGAAGTTGGCGAGTTCTTCGGATCCAAACTCGTGTGTAACTATTTACTCAAATAGTAGATTAAAGCCGGAGAGAGTTCCGGGACTGGACTGCCTCTTAGGAGGATACCAGGATACATCGGGTGTCGGTATTATTTTTGATTCTTCTCTTGCACTTATATATTTAAATTGCCTATTAGCTTGTGCTAAGTGCTTGATTAGTTAGCTTAACACTATTCACCCCCCCTAGGGTTCCATCACATGACTTGTTGTCAATGCACATTATTTGCCTAGACGCTTCTCTATGCAATATTTTCACTCATTTGCATATGATTAGATGGCTCTAGCATGTATTTTCTTCCTTTACTTTTTTATAAATTTATTTCAACAATCCTTTTGTATGCATAGTCTATAGTGAACATCATATTTAAGTACACATGTATTATTCTGCACACTAGGTGGAGTTGTTGTTGATGTTCATTAATTGCTTAGAGGCTCCTTCATAGAGGAGAGATTCTCTCACTTACTCAGTTGCATATTATTTAATGGCTCTAACATGTAATTTGTGCCTTAACTTTATTTGCCTTACCATTAATGGCATGTCAGATGCTTTTTCCCACCCTTTAGTCTCACAAAAAAACCTTTTTCTGTCTGCCTTTAATTCATTATTCCGCAAATTGTTTACATAATCCATATGAACTTCATTAACCCTTTTGGTGTTGTGTGAAAAATTTACTTTTGTTTTTGTTTTATTATTTGCAGGTGGCAGCCAAAAAGCAAACTCTAAAAAATGTCATAGATTGCATTACTGATATAATCTGCAAGCGTGTTGGTCTTGGTTATAACTATGGTGTTATACTAATTCCCAAAGGCCTGATAGATTTTATTCCTGAGGTACACCAAATATTTTAATTAGTTTTTTGAGTCCTATTGTAAATATCTCAGGCTTTCAGAAGGAACTTCAATTAAACTATTCCTCCCCACTCTAACGGAGTATGTTATTATGTACTTTTTAGGTTCATCAACTTATTGCATAACTGAATAAAATCCTTGCTCACAATGTCGTCGATCCAGAGGAAGATTGGAAGAAGAAGCTCATTCAGCAATCTCACATTTTGTTTGAATTTCTGCCTTAAGCAATCTATGAACTACTTCTATTAGAAAGAGACCCACATGGAAATGTTCAGGTATTTAAATATGCATATTGTTCTTCGGTCTAATGTTTCTTGTCTTGCTTATAAAAGGAAAGGGTCATGTATCTCGTTTCTAATGTTGCCCCTCCCATGACATTATCATCTCCCCAACATTGGTACTAATTAAGACTTAAGATAAATATTGCTCAGGTCTCTAGTGTTTGTATTCTTCCTTATATAAAGGAATTTGGTCGTGGATGCATTCCTAATACCTTTCTCATGGCATATAGTCAGGTTGCCAAAATAGAAACTAAAAGAAGCTTTATATCTATGGTCGAAACTGAATTGGAGAAGAGGAAGTCAGAGGGTAATTATGTTGGACAATTTAAAGGACAATCTCACTTTTTTGGGTAAGTATTTAGTGCCTTTAATTATAACTTATAAGTTGGTCTATCTGGGTTGTGTCTGATATGTGTCGACATGTGCTACACGACCCACATTTTTGGAGTGTGCGTGCTTCCTTGGGAAGCACTAAGTGCTAGGGTTGTACGCTAAGCTAGCATGGGCTACAAAAACTAGAGATGCTTATTCATGATTGTGCACATAGAAAAGGAATGCTTAATTTAATAGGACAATTTTGTGATGTAAGATGGTAGAGGCTTTACTGGTTCCTAATAAATCCATAGTACATCTACTGAACCTAACCATCGGGGCTCTACATGTGGACATAGTACTTGATATTTTGGGGAAATTACCGAACACCAATAAAGCAAGGGCATCAATTGCTTAAAAGCAAGGGTGACATACTATGGTTATGTTGCACTCTCTATGAAGATTTCTTATTTAGTATCAACACCAATATATAGATTCTCAACCTGATTCAAGGAGGACCATCTATGAAAAAACACGGAACTAATAACCTCTTGGAAGTTTGGAACCTTGGATGCATCTCTCTCTTCTGTTAGATGAGTCGGATATATAATGTATCACATGATGGAGAAAATTTATAACTGAACCACTGATCCCAAATTAGCGCTAAAAAAGTGCTTGTATGTGGCTTTTATGTTTGTATACATATACATATACATATACACATGTACATGTGATTGTGTGATTGCACACACATGAAATGGTAATGGTACTTAAATTAATACATGTGGTTTTGTTTTATACCTTTGACTTCTATGTGTTTTCTTAGTTGTTAAAATGGATTTATTTATCTTTATTTTAGAGGAATTGACATATATGCATGTACATCTTACCGGTATCAGAAGTAGGCCGAGTCTGCATGTCTTGTCGATTTATGTGGGGACTATTCTGATACAAAAATCCTAGAGGAACTTGTGAGTTGTTAATTTTAAAACTCAGGCCATCAAAGGCCGTTGGATTACATGCCATATCATTCATTGATTTCTTCAAGGGGCTGAAGAGAAAAATAAATACACTTTTAATGTTAGTGAAATCCACATGTCACATCCATATTGCAAGTTCTTATTTTGAGTTTCTGTAGTCGATCTGATTTTATATCATCAACCTTAACACAGGTGCAGGCTTGGGAGCAGGATTACCTGGTTTCTAGTTTGGTCTGGGGATTGGTGCTGGATGTGGTACTGGATTAGGTTTTGGCAATGGTGCTGGGAAAGGAATTGCGTATGATGAGAACAAAAGATACACAAGTATGGGAAAGCTGGTTCGTCATCGCGGTGGAAGCCTCCCACCTCAGTAACTTTCTCATTCACTTTTATACCATTAATTACGTCTTTCTATATGTTTTCTATCATAGTTCTGGCAATGTATTAATAATTCTTAATTGGGTCACTGTGTTGGCTCTAAAGTTTATTAAGGTCGGGTACATGTTGAATTGTTCATAATTATTGCAATAACTGAATATTTCACCTAAGCTAAGCTATTTCGGGTTTGTACTTAAAAATCCTTTTTTTCATTGATATCAATCAAGAGCTATCTCCTTGTGATCATGATTGCATGCCTTAAATAACTTTGATAAACAACTCATCTAATGAGCACGCACTTTATAAATAACATTGATGAACATATATACTTGATTTGTAGAAATGTTAAAAATTATTATGTACATTTGTGTACGTGCATTAGTGTATTTACATACTTAATTTTGTATGGTCAACATCAAACAGTGTTCTCGAGCTTCATGTACCTGGGTTGCTAAGCTTGAGAATCTTGACAAACTAAACTAAGCGTTGTCTGATTAATAACAAATCATTCTCGAGCATGACATATCGAGCTTGAAAATATTTGACCAAGATCGAGCTTTCTTCAAGTCCTCTACTTGCAACCTATTTTCTTTTCGAATTTGGGGAATTCTCTTCTGTAGGTTTCATCTGTTGTGCATATCGTATGGTCTATAAATATCACGATGATTCTGAAACATTTAAGTTTTTATCATGTACAATTGCAATAATTAGGGTTTTTTCCTTTGTTGGGACTCGCAGACAATGCAAAGAATTGGAATAATTATTTGTACTTCTTTTTTCTGAAGCTTACTTTTTTTTATGGATATTGCAAGATCTGATTGGAAATAACCTAAATACAAATACTCAGACTAGTCAAACATAATGTGAAGGTTCTTGCTCAGCTTACTGGAGAGAATGTAGGACCGAGGTTAACTGGAGCAGTGTCTTATTGGTCTCAACTTATTATCAATGTGCTGCAGTTTTCTCGGGTTTGTTGATGCTTGCCTAATGGATTACTGGAAGTGCATCTGATCTTCTACATTGTCGAGCTTGGCACAGGCTTTATAAACTCTGTATGTTCAAGAGAGATGAGAAACATTTGATCAGCTTTGTAAGTTGTTCTACTGTGAAACATAGGTTTGCTTTATAGCAGTTGATTTTTTCTTCACATTTTCTTTTGAATGCCTGAAATTTTATATTGTTCTGTGTCAAACTTCATTTTTTTTCCAAATATCCCCATATTTGTTTACTGACATTTACTTTGTTCAAATGTAAGCTCTAATTTCCTTGCAATATTATGATAACTGAAGTTAGACTCAACACATTTGCCATATTGTGCTTAATTGATTTAGTCTAGGAAAAAGTCTATTCATGAATGTTTTCATGGAAATATTTGTGATTATCATGTAATAATATTTGCAAGTCATCATCCATTATTGGTTACTTTGTCCCTTTTGGACTGTCATAACAATGTTAAGAAGGTGCGTCCCGGACTTGATTTCTCCTGATAACTGACCTTTATGGTTTAATATTATGACACTGCAGTATGTTGTAGTTTAAATTATTCCTTTTTGAATTTTTTTTGCTAATGTACTTCTGACACATGCAGTAATCAAAACTAAACTAGGAACATAGATTTGAACTAAATGTGTTACTCCTTTCCTATCCTTATTCCTTTGCTCTTGCTTGTAGGTATTTCTTGAGGAAGCTGAAGAAGGTAATTAAGAATAATTAAGAAGAGCAACGGCCAGATGCTTGTTATAGTATACTGAAATGGTGTTGTCGAGCAGATGTACACTGAAATGGTGTTGTATAAGGAGTATCGTGATACTATAGTATTAATAGAACTCTCACATATTATGTAATAGATTTTGTTAGTCTCAAGAATAGTTATATTCTTGTAACTTTTTATCAACATTTTGTATGGGTTGAAGTTTTTTAATATATTATTTTTGGTTAATTATTTGTGATCATGGTTGATTTTGGTTATATATATATATATATATATATATATATATATATATATATATATATAAAAGGCATTTAAATTTTTTTGTTGAACTCAGTCTACATGATAAATAAAAAGTGCTATAAATGTTTATTAAATGTCATTGAGTGATTTTAGATGACATTTATAAGGTGTCAAAATTTTGACGATGCATTTAAGATGACACTAGCAGAGTGCTGTGACTAAAATATTTATATGACACATAAAAAAGTGTCATAAAAATTTATCCATGACATTTATTAACTGTCATTGAATGCTTGTAGATGACACTTATAAGGTGTCATAATTTTGATGACACTTGTTAGTTGTCGTTGAAGGAGGTTAAGATAACACCAATAAAGTGCTGTGAAATAATATTACACGACATTCCAAAAGTGTTGTCATTAAGTTATTACATGACACTTTTGTAGTGCCGTTGAAAGTGAAAATATTTCTATGACACCCCCCTAGACCACACCAAAAAAGTGTCATGGATAGTCATTAACGACACTTTTCGAGTGTCGTCAAAACATATTTTTGTTGTAGTGACGTGTTCCCCCCTCTCTTGTCTTCCTATAAATAGGAGGAGTTTGAGAGAGAAAACTTCTTTACTTTCTCCTTCACTTCGAAATTTTTCTACTCTATTGTCATCTTCTTCTTTAATTGCTAATGGCTCCCAAGAAGACTGTTGCAGCTAAGGGCAAGAAGGCGGCATCTTCGTTGAAGAAGACTGCCTCTACTTCAACCGCGGCCGTTCCTCCTTCGGCCGTCGTGCTCGCAGCTCATCCTGACGTCCATCCTCCCATTGCTGGTAAGGACTTTATGTGGTTTTGAAGAACCCTAACTGCTATGGCTACGTCGCATGCTTTATGCATGAGCCCTTATTTTCATGTGAGTCGCATGTTCGTCCTATGGTCGAGCCGCGAGCCGCATAAGAATAGCCACTACGGCCGCATACGCGCTTTGCCAACAAAGCCGCATAAGCTACACGGAGCCGCATAGATTCGTACACATATGTCTTTCACGTGGTCCGTACGAACTTATCCGATCCCTACGGGCCTTATAAAAGTACCGTCGCATGACCCTTCATTAAGTGGAGCCGAATGAATGTTCTGCTGAGCTTGAGCCGTATAAGGATTCCGTAAGTTGGAGCCGCATAAGCGTTCCCCTGAGCCGCATGACGCTTCAGTGATCTGGAGCCGCATTAGTGTTCTCCTGAGCCGCATGAGGCTTTGTTAAGTTGGAGCCGCATGAGCTCGAAAGCACCCATTAGTTCCTTTTTGTCCATCCTTTTAACTTTTCTTTTTCTGTCTTCTTCTCAGTAAATTTGCCGGTTAATGCTGCTGGAGAGCTCCTGGTGGACAGCGCCCAGACTGCTTTGGGCTATAGTTACGACCATATAGTCCAATACATGGCTGACCAGTTTTCGAGTGACGAGCCCTCGGCGAGATCGAATGCCCTCAAGAATCAGCCTTTCTATTTTCTTAATGCTATAATGAACTCGGGAAAATTAGAAGGGGAATACTTGAAGCCCACATTCTTCTTTGGAGACGCCTTGACTGTGAAGAACAGTCAGATTCTGAAGGTGTCGGAGAACTGAAGTTTTGTTTCTAACGGGATGGCGATCCGTATTCCACAGATGGAGCGCCACTTTCCTTTGTCCTGGTTCAATATGCTTCCACTGGATTGGAAGATAGAATATTCTTTAACTCCTACCCGAAGTGGGATGTTCGTGGGAGACATCTATTATAACAACAGCCTGAAGTCTGCGTGTGCGGATAAGGTGCACACCAGCTATTCTGTAATGGGGTTGGCCCCGGGTACGTTCTTGAATGTGCCGGGTCCCAATTTCACATTTTCTACAGCCGACACTTTTATGAACCAACTTGCTCGGAAGGGATCCTATCCTATTGGTCGGTTGATGCTCCCCAGCTGGATACATCCGATTCCCTCGTGGACCAATCTGTCTACGTGGATTTTGCAAAAGTATGAGGCCTTTCTGTGCGAGATTGGTCTTTACCATGCTATTTGGGGCACCAGCCATAGCTTGCATATAAACAAGAGATTGTTTATATCTCTGTTGGAGATGTATAATCGCCGTACGGGGACCTTCTATACGCCCGTAGGGGAAATGGGGCTTGCGCTCCATGAAATGCATGCGATCTCCAAGCTTCCTTGGGGGGACGAAGCTTTTGAGGCGTATACTCCCACGAACGAGGAGTTCGAAGAGTTGGAAAGGCGGTATCCAGGCTTCATGGCTCTTATCAAGAGATATTGTGCCATTATAGCACATGTCATCAAATAGCCAAAAAGGAGAACAGCTCGGAAGGGAATGCCCCTCATACCAGGGACTGGGTGCGCTATCTCTTCACGACGGATGCCTCAGGTCAAGTTACTCCTTGCTGTCCTAAAACCCGGGAAGCGGTGGAAGCCTTAGTGTCGTCAGCTAAGAGGGTGGCCACCTCTAGTGACAGATTCGGGAGTCAGACCGACTCTTTCGGTTGTTTTTATCAGGACACCCAAGAGTTGTCGGAGAAGGCGTTCCTGGCGGAATTCTTAAAGATATGGCTGCAAAACTGTGTAGTCTCGGGCAGAGCAGGTTCCATCGAGAGGATCAGTCGCAATTTTATCCTTCCGGCTGTGAAGTTAGTTTTGCGAGTCCGGCTAGCTCTCCTCCCAGCCATGGTGTGCAGCATACACCGCGGCCTTCGTACTTTCATATCCAAGGTTATTGCTCATGATGTGACGAAAGATTTTGAACGGACCGAGCTGCCCTATCATTATTTGATGGGGTGGCTGTTGATGCATTATCCGTCTTTGATGAGACCAGGCTCTGAAGACGGCGTTACTGATGACGACGCTTTTATCTTCCGCTATCGTAATGAGTCTTGGGAATTTGAGACCATGCGTGCTTACTGGATGGCATTGGCGAGGGCAGACATGTACAATATTTTCACATCTATCCCTCGTTTTACTGATGAAGAAATAGCGGCTGTCCATTTTGACGGTATTGGGCCCCCTAAACTTCTGGACGGCCAGATGTTTCTGTGGCTGCGAAATATCCGCCCCGCTCATCTGGTGTATCGCAACCATAACATTGTCTTTTTGGAGCCCTATCTGCCTAGCAGGTTTGCCCGGTAATTTGGATATAGTCAGCTTTTTCTAGACAGCCCCAGCTCTTGTCTGGGCTTTGAAGGTAGCCTTCTAGATGGCATCCGGGCCTGGCATTACTATGACACATTCCATACCCGTACCATTTTCTCAGTTCTCTCTATCATGGTGTCAGTAGATATCTTGTATATGGCGGCTCTGTACTACGTCATGGCGAACAAGCCCCCTGTCGGTTTTAACTATGTACCAGTTTCATCGTTGGTATCGGCCTGGATGAGGGTTCCCAGGGGGCCAAGACAAGGAAGAGGAAGAACAGAGTCTGAGGTACCGGATTTGGACTCTGATGCAGCAGATGATAAAGGCGACGAGCTTGATGGAGATGACCCTTCCTTTATGGCAGTAAATGTAAGGGCAGATCAGCCGTCTGTTCTGCCAGATGAGATAGTGGTTGATCAGCCATCCGTTGTACCCGGTCTTACACGAAAGCGTAACAGGCAACTTTCTTCTGTCGGCGGCATTCCTCGCTCTTGGAAACTAGCTGCGACCAGACACCGCGGGCTAACTATAAAGGAAAGAGGCGAAGAAATTGACCCCGCATCAGAGGTAAATAAGTTACTACTAGTCCTTCCTTTTTTTAGCTTTGATTTTAATCATCTTCCTTCCCTCTTGTAGGTGTCAAAGAAGAGGAATCTCGAGTAGCGGATGTCACGACCCGCACCCGATTTTCGGATACGAGACGTGTCCAAGCCAGCCTACGCCGCAGAGTCGGCGGTAGAACGTTGTCAAGCCCGCAAGAATATAAATGCTCAAAAATAAACAATTGCTGCTCATTCACATTTCTAAATTTATTACAACATTTACAGTATTTATATTTAAAGAAAATACAGGACTTTACATTTAATAGAATTGATACATCTGCTATCTATTCTAGGTTGTCCTCAGCGATACCCAAGTCTTTCCAATGCTAACAGTGATCGCGGCTAAACCTGAAAAATGTTGGTTTCCAGTCAGGAATGGAACAAGTACACAAACCGACGACAATGCAAAACACAATAGAATTGACAAGACATGAAAATAGCATATGAGAAATAAAAACTGGAAGATACTGATGTCATAGCACGATAGAGAAATAAACAAGGAAAAACTAATAAAAGACATCTATCTAGGTGGTGTGAAATATCCTTTTCAACATGTGGATGGCTAGGGGGTAAATAAGGCACATTGCACGTGTCGTGCGCAGCGGCGAGCATTCACGAAAGACACGGGGATAGTTCTGGGTAGTCCACATGTCTACTAAGATATTTCCCCTCCCGACTACTCCGTGTGGCGAGCGTGTCAACAAGCAGCAAGATATATGTATAGACATGAAATGAAAAGACTACTATGAATCGGAAAGCAATCAGAAAGTGCACTTGCCTGAGGTCCTTAGCTGGAGAAACCAATAATAAATATCACTCACGAGCCACAATCAATCAACACATGCAGAAGTCTCCGGATGCTGAAATAAATAGCACCAACGTTTTCAGAATAGTCAAAATTATCTATGATTGCCTGTCCTTAAGTCCAATTCTGGACACAGGGGCAAAACGGTAATTTCGAGCAAAAACGATGTCCGCCGTTGGACCCGCTTTGCACCGAAAAGCGTGCCAAAGTCAACGGTCTCTAAAGTCGTCAAACTATATGTCTACGGATCCAGTTTTTGATACGAATCCAACCGTATGTCCAGAGTTGGATTTCGGCGGGCCGTGCACAAAATCGCCCGTTGAGTGGAACCGTGGGGCCCGCAAAACGATGATTTTATCAACGGTCTCAGAATTGGACCAAACTTGGCATGCAGGACCAGAAAAATGATATGGTCCTGTTGGCACAAGTTTTGTCTCGATCTGACGAGCATGCGCGAAGTAGTTGAGGTTTCATTGAAATATGTGCAACTAAAAAGCTAAATATATCTAAAGAGAAAAGATTCTCTTTCTTACACAAAAGGATTATTTCCTAAGGTCTTATATGCAAAGTCCACATCTATGATAAAGGCTGCTACAGGAAACCTTCACCATCCATTCGTTATGCATTATTAATTTATTATTATTATGGATTTTAACATATACCAACCAAGGGCTTTCATGCTAAATAAAGAAAAAGGAAGGGGCTATGAAACTTTACACATCTTGATAGAAAGAAAGACTCAGCATGCCATATGGTTTTTAGTTGAAAAGGACACCCACGTATGTATTCTTTTAGCCGAGTAGTATTTTTGCTAGTCTTCCCCATTACAAACACTAACATCCTGTAACACTCCTATGGAAAAACCAATATTCATCTTTAAATTAATACACCCCTCTATTATCCGATTTGTGTATGACAGCAGAGAAGAGAAAGTTTAGTTCACCTTGTTTGCATAACCTAGACGTCAGCTAGTTCATATGGATAAGAGAGCCTACAAGCACTTCTCTATATAATTAGAGTTTGGCAGCACAAAAGAATGATGAGAAGGAACTCACAGAGGGATAACTAAGTCGACCAGAGAGCTCGTCGTGGTCGAATCTGCTGTGCCGAGGTACTATGATGACCATCGCGCGGTGGGGACTTCGGATGGAGGTAGACGTTGTGACTAATAGTCCTCGTCCCGCCTGGTCGCGAGGAGGGTGTCGGACGCCCGAAGAGTCCTGGCCAGATACGCCGTGCGTCGCTGCGGCGGAGCACAACATCTGTCGAGAAGCTCGGAAATGGTGAGAGGAGGGTGGCGGCTGCTAGGTACGGTTAGGGTTTATGAGGATTTACAACTCTCGATGCCTCTCTCTCTCTCGCTCTCTCTATATATTGATATATATATACAAAGCCCATCTGCTGTGTTAACAATAGGGATTGGGCTCTGGGTTCCTTTGCGGTCTATGAGGGAAAATGGCCGAGCGGCTTAACTATTGGGTTGCTCAGCTACAATATGCTATGGAAAGGTACCCACGTGGGTTGGGGAATATTGGCTTGGCCTGGGGAAATACTCAAACACTGATCTGTTTCAAACCGAACAACTTTCGGTTATGCACAATACTGTGCATTGAAGTAGGGGGGTCGGCCTTGGTGGCTCGGCCTTGACTGCTTTATTACTCTTTCCATTTTCTTATTCTTTTTCTTTTTTATTTATTATTATAACCATATATATAATGATTTATATATATATACTCTCAATTAAATTTAGGGAGATATATAATATATTCATGCCATAAACACACATACCAAGATATGTTCCTATTTTTTTCCATACCACCAAATTCTAATAAACCTAATAATAATAAATCACTGGTAAATATTTCTCTAATATATATATATATATATAATATAATATATATATAATAATATAGATATATATATATATATATATATATATATAATATTATATTAACCAATAATAGCTTGTACTATTTATTTTACCCATTCTAATATACATAAATTCTCGTATACCATATATATATATATATATATATATATATATATATTATATATATATAATATAATATATTATATATATATATATATATATATACGTATACATATAAATCTATATACACCCATATATATTATTTATTATAATATCCACTTATATACGTATATTTATATTTAATCAATATACACCTACATTTAATATGTATCTATATATTCAAACACACATATATTTAATATACATTATACACGTAAAATATATATGCACCCATACACCTTTGTACATGTATATATTAGCTATATATACACATACATATTATATTATTCTTTTGATAAGGAATAAATTAATAATAGCTAATAATAATAAATAGTCTATATTTATTAATCACAATAATAATATATTAATATTATATAACTTCAATAAAACAATAATGAATTTCAATAAGCCAATAATTTATTATTTATAAAATCTAAAAATTATCATTTAAATAAAATAATTAATAAAAATATTTTTTTAGAAGAATCCGGGGAGGGGAGCTACAAATCTACCCACCTTAAAAATAATTTCGTCCTCGAAATTTTAACTCATCTATATGCCTAAACTGTAAACATAAAAATAAGAAAATAAATCCACTCTTACTGCAATATCCTCAAATTTTAATTTCTCAAAACTATTTATATCCTCCTCTTAGCCATTTCGTAACTACAATTTATCGAGGACTTCTACCCACCTTTGGTCACGCTACTCCTTTGAAACACGGACCACTAAAATCTTATAGCCTTCTAACTAGTGGCTAATACTTCTACCAAAATATCTAGGACGTATGGTATCTATAATCTCTCATATCCACAAACAACCAATTATTCAATAATCAAGCAATATTACAATAACTCAAGGATTTCTGATAAATTCTAGACAGCGCGATTATTCGTCACCCTGAAATAGGAAGGGACGAGAATCAAGACTACAGGAAGGCAAGGGAGAATAATCGAGAATGATTTCAAATAGTTCAGTTTATAGTCCAAGTATGGTGGTATGCGTGAATGAGTGTTACTGGGTCTTATTGGGCTTCCTGCTTGGACATCCCTCGTTGGGTGGATGAACCCTGGATCTCAATCTATGTGGACTGAACAAGATTCCAAGATAAAACTATGTCTACTAGGTTAGGGTAACCTAGAATAGGATTTCTTCCAAGTGGTTGAGCCAGTTGCTAGTCGGGTTGATTACTAGGTTCCTAAAGTCCAAGAATGTGCCTTTCGTGACTTTTGTGTTTAAGTAGCACATGAGACCTCAATTGGGTGGCACACTGGCATATGCGTAGTGGGTTTTGAGTAGACCACAACCATATATTGGGTCGAAGGAATGGAGTCACGGTTAAGGCTCTAATAGAGGTTGGAAAGTATACCGGTACTATGGTAAAGGTTATAACTAGTCCTTTTAACCTGAAAGTCGTACCCCAAAAATATAGTACAAGGGGACGGGTTTGAGTGGGACATGATATACCTAGATGGAGGTGGACTCGTCTAGAACTTGCATGTGAGGTTTGTTGGAAGATAACAGTTGGTCTCGTGTTCCGAATATCAATGACACGCGGCGGAGACACAAAATGATCTAAATGGAAAGTGGGAGTCCATGGGGCACTAATTATCATCCTAGTGGAAAATTATTCTAATCAATCAGTAATCCTCATATGTCCTAGAATTTTAGAAGGCTTACAGTCTACCCACCTTAGAGGCTAGGATGTGGTAGCAAGGTTCATGTCACAGGGCTGGTCGATGGTAGCTACACTTGCATATACAACTATCATAGTCATGGGGCTACTATGTATCTACCTATCAATCACGAGCTTTCGTCTTTCCAATCGGTGAAAGACAAAAACAATGAAGGGCTCCAGGGAGATGTCGCTGAACACAATTGTGCGATTCAAAGGCGAATGTATAATTCAAGAGGAGTTGTCAAAGCAGTCGCGGATGAGATTCTAGAGACATCTACATCTCAATCCACGTAAGAAAATTAGATGAAGAGCGAACCAATTGCATCATGGTTGATCAGACCGTAATACAAGGATTCTGATTAGACAATATGTTAGCGGGCGTCCCCAATAAACATATGTCTTGAATCAAGCTCGATAAAAGAGTAAGCTTGCAAAACTAGGCTGTAATTGCAGCGTTGATCAAGATGGTCAAAATATAAATATGCGAGATTTTTTTTTTTGGAAAGGAAGAATAAGTAGTTCGAGTTTTGAGAGAATCAAATTCTAACTCGAGATTCGTACACGAATAACAGAATCAGAAATTATAAGCTAACTTCTTACATCAAAAGATAATTTAAAATAGACAATTCTAACATATGATATACGATTTATATCTAATACAACAAAAGAAAATTCAAACAGTTTATCAAAATTAATGCCTTAAATCTGGGCAAGTCTAACATACCAAGTGAATAGTATATCCACATTGAATCACATTGTCATATCAAAAGTACTTGTGTACCTATAGGGATCCAGCAAGCTATCTAAATTGCATGGCCTATCTAATAACCTTAACTACCCAACTGTCAATTTAATGAGGGACTCCTATTCCTAGTCATTCTCTTAAATCATTTTAATCCTAATTGTGAATGAGCATTTCCTGGGCGCAGGCTCGCAATAGTACGACTAACGTACCATCACGAGTTCGCAATCTTTTGAAAACTGACCTGCATGGGCACCACAAAAACTTGTCA
The DNA here is from genome assembly GCA_029216955.1 of Iris pallida. Lineage (NCBI taxonomy): Eukaryota > Viridiplantae > Streptophyta > Magnoliopsida > Asparagales > Iridaceae > Iris > Iris pallida. Next base: position 27,248 of record JANAVB010038954.1, read on the forward strand.
CGACCCGCACCCGGTTTTCGGATACGAGACGTGTCCAAGCCAGCCTACGCCGCAGAGTCGGCGGTAGAACGCTGTCAAGCCCGCAAGAATATAAATGCTCAAAAATAAACAATTGCTGCTCATTCACATTTCTAAATTTATTACAACATTTACAGTATTTATTTTAAAGAAAATACAGGACTTTACATTTAATAGAATTGATACATCTGCTATCTATTTCTAGGTTGTCCTCAGCGATACCCAAGTCTTTCCAATGCTAACAGTGATCGCGGCTAAACCTAAAAATGTTGGTTTCCAGTCAGGAATGGAACAAGTACAAAACCGACGACAATGCAAAACACAATAGAATTGACAAGACATGAAAATAGCATATGAGAAATAAAAACTGGAAGATACTGATGTCATAGCACGATAGAGAAATAAACAAGGAAAAACTAATAAAAGACATCTATCTAGGTGGTGTGAAATATCCTTTTCAACATGTGGACGGCTAGGGGGTAAATAAGGCACACTGCACGTGTCGTGCGCAGCGGCTAGCATTCACGAAAGACACGGGGATAGTTCTGGGTAGTCCACATGTCTACTAAGATATTTCCCTCCCGACTACTCCGTGTGGCGAGCGTGTCAACAAGCAGCAAGATATATGTATAGACATGAAATGAAAAGACTACTATGAATCGAAAAGCAATCAGAAAGTGCACTTGCCTGAGGTCCTTAGCTGGAGAAACCAATAATAAATATCACTCACGAGCCACAATCAATCAACACATGCAGAAGTCTCCGGATGCTGAAATAAATAGTACCAACGTTCTCAGAATAGTCAAATTAGCTATGATTGCCTGTCCTTAAGTCCAATTCTGGACACAGGGGCAAAACGGTAATTTCGAGCAAAAATGATGTCGTCGTTGGACCCGCTTTGCACCGAAAAGCGTGCCAAAGTCAACGGTCTCTAAAGTCGTCAAACTATATGTCTACGGATCCAGTTTTCGATACGAACCCAACGTATGTCCAGAGTTGGATTCCGGCGGGCCGTGCACAAAATCGCCCGTTGAGTGGAACCGTGGGGCCCGCAAAACGATGATTTTGTCAACGGTCTCAGAATTGGACCAAACTTGGCATGCAGGACCAGAAAAATGATACGGTCCTGTTGGCACAAGTTTCGTCTCGATCTGACGATGCGCGAAGTAGTTGAGGTTTCATTGAAATATGTGCAACTAAAAAGCTAAATATATAAAGAGAAAAGATTCTCTTTCTTACACAAAAAGGATTATTTCCTAAGGTCTTATATGCAAAGTCCACATCTATGATAAAGGCTGCTACAGGAAACCTTCACCATCCATTCGTTATGCATTATTAATTTATTATTATGGATTTTAACATATACCAACCAAGGGCTTTCATGCTAAATAAAGAAAAAGGAAGGGGCTAGTGAAACTTTACACATCTTGATAGAAAGAAAGACTCAGCATGCCATATGGTTTTTAGTTGAAAAGGACACCCACGTATGTATTCTTTTAGCCGAGTAGTATTTTTGCTAGTCTTCCCCATTACAAACACTAACATCCTGTAACACTCCTATGGAAAAACCAATATTCATCTTTAAATTAATACACCCCTCTATTATCCGATTTGTGTATGACAGCAGAGAAGAGAAAGTTAGTTCACCTTGTTTGCATAACCTAGACGTCAGCTAGTTCATATGGCTAAGAGAGCCTACAAGCACTTCTCTATATAATTAGAGTTTGGCAGCACAAAAGAATGATGAGAAGGAACTCACAGAGGGATAACTAAGTCGACCAGAGAGCTCGTCGTGGTCGAATCTGCTGTGCCGAGGTACTATGATGACCATCGCGCGGTGGGGACTTCGGATGGAGGCAGACGTTGTGACTACTAGTCCTCGTCCCGCCTGGTCGCGAGGAGGGTGTCGGACGCCCGAAGAGTCCTGGCCAGATACGCCGTGCGTCGCTGCGGCGGAGCACAACATCTGTCGAGAAGCTCGGAAATGGTGAGAGGAGGGTGGCGGCTGCTAGGTACGGTTAGGGTTTATGAGGATTTACAACTCTCGATGCCTCTCTCTCTCGCTCTCTCTATATATGATATATATATACAAAGCCCATCTGCTGTGTTAACAATAGGGATTGGGCTCTGGGTTCCTTTGCGGTCTATGAGGGAAAATGGCCGAGCGGCTTAACTATTGGGTTGCTCGGCTACAATATGCTATGGAAAGGTACCCACGTGGGTTGGGGAATATTGGCTTGGCCTGGGGAAATACTCAAACACTGATCTGTTTCAAACCGAACAACTTTCGGTTATGCACAATACTGTGCATTGAAGTAGGGGGGTCGGCCTTGATGGCTCGGCCTTGACTGCTTTATTACTCTTTTCCTTTTTCTTATTCTTTTCTTTCTATTATTATTAGAACCATAGATATATAATGATATATATAGATATATCTCTCAATTAAATTTAGGGAGA